>JANBQV010000085.1:0-58497 GCA_027577495.1 Coemansia sp. RSA 720 | reverse complement strand
CTAATCCAATATGTGATGTGTCATGTATGTATAATACATGTGACATGATACATATCTCACATGATTATACAACACTTTTCCTTTTGTAGGCATGCTACCTTTGATGGAAGATAAAGATAAAGGTATGGCTATTCTCTTTTAAAAGTTCCCCTTTAAATTATCCTCTTGTAAAATTATACCACATGATGTGCTTTGAAGAAAATTCCATAGGTTTCTTCTGATAGAACTATAAATTTCCAGAGAGGAACATTCCTACCTTTTTTCTCAACATTAGCATTCACTCTTTAGTGTTTATTCTTTAGTATTTATTCCTTCTTTTTTATTCTTATTGCTGGACAATATGTATTTTTCAAGCTGGTATTTTGCAAGCTTTTTTGCGGCATTTAGCTATGGCCATACCTATCTTGATTCACTCAAGATAAATGGCACTCAGTTGGAAGAGCAGAGATGCTGTGTGCCTCCATGGAAAAAGGTAAATTCTCCAATTAGAGACCCATCATCTGCTGAAATGATTTGCAAGTCAGAGGATATGTTTTCAACCAAGACTGAGACCTGTTGGATTGAAGCTGGATCAAACATTACTATCCATATGACTGAATCAGGTGGTGATAGCAGGTTTATCTCACCTTCTCATCATGGTCCAGTGTTGGCATACATGGCACCAATGGCATCAGAGGGTAAGGGTGCTGTGTGGTTCAAGGTCTTTGAGGAAGGGTATGATAAAGAATCTGATGTGTGGGCAGTGAACAGAATATATGATAAAAAGGGATACTTTGATGTAACTATTCCTAGTGATATTGCTCCAGGAGACTATTATTTAAGACCTGAAGTAATTTCTTTGCATGAAGCTAACCGAGAATTTGGTGAGGATAAGAAAGCTGGAGCCCAGTATTTTTCTGGCTGCATTAAACTTCATGTAACAGGGACAGGAACTGCAGTGCCTCCTGGTACTGACATAACCATGGCATATGGAACCAAAGATCCTGGGATTCTGTATAATTTGTGGGATGGAGAAGATTATGTGATTCCTGGTCCTCCTCTCTATGTTCCTGGTACTTCAAATAGTGAGGTAGCCACAAGCACAGCTCCAACTGCATCAACATCTGCATTATATACATCTTCAACTTGAAGTTTAATTTTTTAGGATTGTAACTTTATAGCTTTTTATTCAACTCTAACAGAAGGTTTAAACATATTATAATTATACTTTACCCAATTGTATAACTGTTGCTATTTAATGTTTAACTACCAGTGTGGTAGAAAGATGACTGTCATTTAAAGTGAATGTTAACTATATTGTGATACAGGAATGATGCCCTATGTATTATAAAAATTCATCTTATATATACTTGTACTTGCCTATCAATAATCACAAATATATAGACTAGCAACTGGCCACTAGGTTAGCAGTATTATAAGGCCTTGCAATTGTGAGAGTCTTTGAGTAAAAGAGCAAGTTGAATACCCCTATTCAATTCCAAAACACACCTAATTAGAAATTTAAGTTGTATAATTTACATGATCTTACAACACTACCAGAGCCCACAATACAGATTTGAAACTGCTATTTCATGTCATCTTCATTGCCTTTATATAGTTTATTCTATAAGAAACTAATCTAATCTGCTTTTTATTTAAACTATCTTTCTTTTGTGTCTTCCAAATTACAAATGTCTACCCACCTCTGGTAGTGGCCATTAACAGTTTTATGTGTTTAATAACCCCTAAACACTCTTACCTCTTTTCCTTACTTTTTATACACTAATATGTCTCCTAAAACTTTTGCCCAAATTAAACATTCTAATAGAAGTATAATAACTCACAAATTTGAGGAACTACTTACAGAAAGTGATGCTTTATCTAAGAACAGTTTGAAACAGTATACTATGTTAACCTTCTTTGGTGAACAGGCAGGACACTTGACAACATTACTATTAGCCTATTAGTAATCACTACAAGATAAATCATTTCACAATCTTACTTTACTTTAAGCTGTTAATACAACATTTCACTTTTACCCATAGTTATGTGTTTTCTGTCTGATATTAGGCATACTTCTCAAGTATATAGCAAGCTCTAAACTATCATACACTACTTGGATTATATTGTTCATTGGGTTGATATACTGCATAGACCAAAGAATAACCAAAACAAGTAAATTAACTAAAAAATTTAGAATATAGGCAGTTATTTAATTAGCAATAATCAGCCTCTTCCCTTTTCCTTTTGTAGGCATGCCCCCTTTGAAGACAAATAAAAAACAAAGATAAAGGTCTGGGCATTCTTTTAATTTTTCCTTTTAAACATTTCCTTTTACTTTCTCCTTTTAAACAACCCCTTTGAAGTAATTACACCACATGATTTGCTTTTAAATAATTCTAGAGGTTTTTCTGATAGAATAAAATATTTCTCTGGATGAATATCTCTGCCTCTTCTTTTCATCATTAGTATTTATTCCTACTTTTTTAATTCTTATTGCTGGACAATATGCATTTCTCAAGCTGGTATTTTGCAAGCCTTTTTGCAGCCATTGGCTTTGCTCATACCTACCTCGATACACTAAAGATTAATGGAACAGAGTTGGAACAACAAAGATGCTGTCTGCCACCTTGGGATGATGAAAATTACCCTGTTATGGACCCATCATCTGAAGATATGATATGCAGGTCAAGTGACATGTTTTCAACCAAGACTGAAACTTGTTGGGTTGAAGCTGGATCAACTGTTACTATCCATATGACTGAATCAGGTGGTGATAGCAGGTTTATCTCACCATCTCATAGGGGTCCAGTATTGGCTTATATGGCACCAATGGCATCTAAAGGTAAGGGTGCAGTGTGGTTCAAGATCTTTGAAGAAGGTCGTGATAATGACAAAGATTATTGGGCAGTGGACAGAATAAATGAAGCAAAGGGATACTTTGATGTTGTTATTCCTGCTGACATTGCTCCTGGTGACTATTATCTGCGACCTGAAGTTATTGCCTTGCATGAAGGTAACCGAGAATTTGGTGAGGATGAGGATGCTGGTGCCCAGTATTATAATGGCTGCATCCAACTTCATGTAACAGGGACAGGAACTTCAGTGCCTCCTGGTGTAGACATGACCATGGCATATGGTACTAAAGATCCTGGAATTCTGTATAACTTGTGGGATGGAGAAGATTATGTGATTCCAGGTCCCCCTCTTTATGTTCCTGGTACTTCCAACAGTGCAACTGCTACTGGTGTATCTCCAACTGCATCTGGCACTGCTCCAGTTGTTGCAATAACTCCAACTCCTCAACCACCAACTGCAGGATCATGTGTGAGCAAACGTGGAAATAAGGGCCACAGAAAGAGCAGAAACAAGAAGCGTGGAAACAAGAAATCTCGTCGTCGTAATGTTCACATTGAAATCTAACTTTCTAGGAATATAACATTTTTTAAATTTTTAATTCAACTCTAACAGAAGGTTTAAACATTATGCTTACATAGTTAAGCACAGTTCAATTGTTGGATGGTGTTCCCAAGCAGTGGTCTTTGAATTATTCTTCCTATAATACATGCTGAAGCTTGTGGATAATTTACTTAGACTCATGAGCATTTGATTTGTTCATTAACCTTGATAACTGACAATCATTTATTTAAAAATGGAATAAACTTTACTATATCAAGTGATTAGTAGTTTATCACCATACATTGGGAAATTGTTTAAACTCACAGTCTGGATATATGAGGCCATATCTATTACCATTTAAGCATTTTTAAACATTCACTACAATATGCTGATGTTGTTGGGATTAGATTATTGCAATACTTTGTCTGGCAAAAGTGCTTTAGTACATCCTGCATATTTAAAAGATATTAATGATAACTGCAAATAGTTTAATAGGAGTAAAGATGGTGTGTTTGGGAAAACTATTGTTCAACATGATGATGGATGCCTATGTATTTCTCTTTTTATAATAGTTTAAAGGGCAATCATTCCCACCTAGTACTAGTGACAACAGCTTGAGAAAGTCAGCGCAATTTTCTTCTCAACATGTGCACTGGATTGGGTTTTCTATAAATAATTCAATTTAAAAATTCATTTAACTCTTAAAGCTTTAATATATTTTTTGAAAGTATTTAATTTATAATTCCCACAATTAATTTGTTTTTCAACTAATTCACTTGCTTAGTAAAAGATTCACTTGTCTTAGTAATGCCGAATCAACCATTCAATGGATGCAGATGTTTAGTAAGGGATGCAAACACAAGCTGACTGCATTCATCTTATCTGGATTAACTTGTTTTCAAACATTTATTATTATCCTTGGTGATATGGGGTTAGTTTTAATTGTCCTTATTAATCAACATGTATCAAATTATTATCAAGCTTTAGGATGGTTGCCAGCAAAGGAATGGCTACAAAGCATGTGCACTGCCATGTGATTGGGCAGTCAACGAAGTTAATGTTCACATGAGCACCCAGTCAACGAATCTGTGGTGAGCATCCACATATAAAAGGCAAAAGATGTGTCCACTTTATATTTCTCCACATCCTCTTATTACCTTTCTTAATTCACTATGGTATCTATAAGCGTTGGAACTGAACGATTCACTGTTGATGATGACTCGTCAACCTTTGAGTGTGTACTTGACAGCTTGAATGCAGTACACGGAACCACATATTCCTCTATTGTCTATATGGGTCCTGATGGAACGCATTATTATTCGAATGGAAGTGAAGCAATTGATAGTTTTATTAAAGGACTTCCAACACCATATTCACTTGTTGCCAGTGATCAGAACTGGGCATAGTGGGGGTTAGAGATTAATTTCTAATAAATAAATATCAGTCCTACACAGTATCCACTGCGATTCTGAACTTGGATCTACTAGCTTCATACTAATGGCATAGTATATAATGTTCTGGAAATTTAATGTTTTACGTCAATGAACCAGAATGAGAATAGAACTTGTTTGCTATTTAATAAATAAACCTCATTTTCTCTTGGAGCCTAGGTTAAATGTACCCTTCCGCTCGTGTTCTCTCTGCTTCCGAAGCCACTTGCGGTATGAATGCAGCGAGCTGATCTTTTCGCCGTAAAAGTCGGGCAATGGGTTGCTTGCCGAGCTCAAGGACGGGTCAGAGCGATTGGCTTTAATATGCTTGAAGAACTCGGCCTCCTTGTGGTCCAACATCTTTGCCGTTTGTGTGCTCATAATGCGGTAACATTTGCGGCCAACCGACGGGCCAATGGCAAAGCCAAGAGCACCACAGAACAATGAGCTGCCTCCGAATAGCAGCATCGGATCCAAGCCCATAAACATTTGCTGTGGGTCAACCGGCAACGAGGCAAAGATCGCAGCACCGCCGCTCAGACCGAGCATCGCACATGGCAATGCACCTACACGCTCCCACAGCCGCCGCTGCTTGCGCAGCTGGAAAAACTCTTCCCAATCTAGCTCAGGTTCTGGCGATTCTTTAAGCACAGTTCGCGTTGAATGCACAGTACGCGTGGACAAGAGTGGGCGCAGAAGAGAAGACCGCGATGTCTGTGCAAATGCTTTGGCAACAAGTAGCGACCGATTCATTGTATAAGCTATAATAATTCGTCTGAGCGATGAACGAAAAAAGCGAGTCACATTTGGAAAGAGGAATGTTTTGATAAGCCGCGTGATCAGATCAATGGCTTAGGGTACGCAATAGCGAGGTGTTTTTGGCTATTATAATGCAGTGCTCGCTCAAAATAAAACTAGACTATCTCTGCGGCTGTGGTTGCTGCTGCTGCTGGGCTGCTGGGTCCATAATCACATCGCCAATCTTGATCAAAAAGTCGCGCACACGAATGTACGAGTCGGTCACCAAGCCCGGCACACTTGCGCTGGCCGATGGCGGCGTCAGCATCTTGTCCAGGAACCCACGCACTCTGCGGAAGGCAGCCCGCGTTGGCGCACTCAGCGCATAGCGCATACGCAGGAACTGGAAATAGAACGGCGGCGCCAGCAGCGGCGTCTGGAACGTCACAGCGCCCAGCACAATCCATGCTCCCACCACCGCCACTTCCCATACGCCCACCTCACGCAGAGCTGGCGAATAATACTTTGAGCTCCAGTCGCCCATGTACTTGCTCACCCGTCCTGCCGCCGACAGCCCGGTACGCACAGTGCCACTGCGCTCCTCCTGGCGCACACGCTGGATCTCCAGCGTCACACCTGGGAACACTGCCGGAATCAGCGTCGACCGCGTGTACGTAATTACGTGGAACAGAGAGAACACCACAAACGGCAGCAGCGTCACCACCATTGGCTTCATCATCAGCCAGAAAAACGCCAGCAGCAGATACTCGACGTTCTCGTCCACAATCAGCCGATGCAGAAACGCCAGGTTCAGCTGCGGTGGCCCGTACGTCTTGTATATCACGATAGCGTAGCTCATTAGCGCACCCATGTACGCCTTTGTATAGTACCAGTTTGCCGTCTGCCATCCGAACGGCCGCTTTGCATAGTACGTTGTGCCAAACACTAGTACCATGACGTGTCCAATCCACCAGTAAAACTGCGCCGTCTACAACGTTAAATAGTGCTTAGCCATATCGTGCATTAAGCGCATCGTTGTATAGAGATTCAATAAAACTTGCCTTGGTCAATGCAACTAGGCGCTCGCCTGTCGTAGCCCGCTGGTTAGCTGGCTGTGCCATCCTGATTCTTCAGTCACTCCCCGAATGTCAAAAAATATATAAATGGTCTGAAATATGATTTAGATGAGAAAGGAAAACGCAAAAAGCTAGTTGCCCCTTTTGAATCCAAAAGCCAGCTTTTTTGTGCGGAATTCTGCTTTGCCTAATTCAAAGAACAGGTCATTGTTCACGTGCAAATGTGGTTCAAAGTTATCGTGCAATTAAATTAGATTTATCTAGGCGAACAGAACAGGGAGCCGTGGGGTTCTGGATTGCGAGTAGTCCGATGTATGAGGTTTCATTCAAGATCAGTCGTGATGTCACATTTGACGACCAAATTATTGAAAAAGCGGATATGCAGGTGAGCGCCTTTCTATAGTACAATTGTCTGCCACCACTATATTACAATTGCAATCGCATCACACATGTTGCCCGATTGTAAAATGCAGAGCCCGAGGTTTCAAGCTTAGCTGTGTTTTTTATAATTGTGCAGCCAAGAGCAATCTCGCGGTAAGACATGTTGAACCCATTAAGGATATAATACCTCTGAGCTGCAATAAATTGCCATTGTTTTGCTCTTGAACAAGGTGATCATCTTGGGAAAATTCAATGTTTGTGGGGTGTCACTTGAGTATCCAGTCTTTATGACAATTGTTTAATGCTGCAACGCGCTCACGCGTGGCTATTGTTGCCACAGTTCACATGTCTGGATATTCAGATTGCAAACGGAATTATTCCACCGACTATTCCAGCATTGCATTTTGCAATTACATTGTAGTGTTATTGTTTGGCTTTTAAAGTAATTGAGTAAAGTTGGTTTGGCCGGTAAGCAATGAAAAAGTTGAAAAACAATAAAACCTGTGTGGTACATGGCAGCGGTCTATGGTATATAAATACCGGCATTGTTTGTCCTGGTCTGAGTTTTAGTACATCAAGCCACTACAAAACGCAACATTTCCTTCTGATACAACTATTGTAACAACTTTTTTAAAATGAAGTTTTCTGCCATTTTCCTAGCTCTGGCTGCCATATCGTTGGCGGTTCCTGCTCCGCAGTTGGACATTGTCACTCCTCCTAAGCATCGTCGTCAAATTGACATTGTGACGCCGCCTAAGCATCTTCGCCAGATTGACATTGTCACTCCGCCTAAACATCGCCGTCAGCTTGATATTGTTACACCGCCTAAGCACCGCCGCCAAATAGATATCGTGACGCCTCCGAAGCACCGTCGCCAAATTGATATTGTGACGCCTCCGAAGCACCGCCGCCAAATGGATATTGTTACTCCACCCAAGCACCGTCGCCAAATGGATATTGTTACACCGCCTAAGCATCGCCGCCAAATGGATATTGTGACGCCTCCCAAGCATCGTCGCCAACTCGACATTGTCACTCCACCAAAAGGCAACTAACTTTTGTAAATCTAACACGGCTACAAACAAACCACTACAATTGTGCGAATTAGATCGCCTCTAAATAGTCAAACGTGTATCACATGCCACTTTTTTTCTTTATCTTTCAAAAAAAAAATATTTAAAATATAATGGAAAAAATACCGTTGCCCGTCGGCTGTGTGACGTGTTATTTTGTGCGACACGGTGAGCGGATCGACCACATTGACGAGACATGGGCGCAAAGTGCACAGACGCCGTATGATCCACCGCTCACCAACGACGGACATTTACAGGCACAGCGCACCGGAGCGTTGATCCACACGCTTGAACACCAGGCACAAGTAACGGGCGGTACACAGCGTACCGAGTACTTGGTGCTCACGTCACCGTTTTTACGCTGCGTGCAAACATCTGAAGAACTGTGCCGTGGGTTTCAGCGCCAACACACACAAATGCACTCTAATCTAAATACAGAATGGCGGATGGCTGTTGAACCCGGGCTATGCGAAGTCATGAGTGAAAACTATTTTGCCGAGCCTGTCCCCGACTCGCTTATAGACCAGCGGATCAGCGACATTACCAGAAACACTGTGTGCACCAATATGGCGTATGACACAACATACACACAGGTTAAGCAAGAGTTGCCAACGTACCCGGAAAACTTTCAAGACATGATGGCGAGGTTTGTGGGTACTTTAGATTATACGACCAGCAGGCAGATTGACGAGATATCGTTGGCTCAAGCAGGTGTAGAGACGGGGGTTAGAAAAGTAGTGGTTATGGTTACGCATGGCGCAGGCGTGGGCTCGTTGCTGTGGGCTACTACACGGCAGCCCGGTGCACACACTGTGCCGTATTGCTGCCTGACTCGGGCACAGATTGTTGCACGCCCGGCGCAGCCGTTGGCACAGTTTGGCACTACACGGATGCCTGCACACCAGTGGACAGTCGACTACCGCGCATACGCAGAACATCTCCCCAACCTCTAACATAATTTTCATTACACCAAATGCAAACTAGTTACTCCATCGCATGATCCTCTTGAGCCTTTTCCTTTTCCAGCTGTTCTTGGATGGCTTTGAGAAAGGCCGCAACGCTGGATCCAGCTTCCGGGGCCAGTCCCAATTGAGTAACGAGAGGCGCCATCTGCCCCGACTCCAGCACATACGAGAGAGACTCAAGGGCTTGCTGGAACTGCGGGCCACGAATGACCTGATCGAGCGCACGCTGGCTACGGGGCACGTGGTCGGGCAGGGTCGGAAACAGGGCCTCACGCAGGCGCGCATCTTCGAGCACAGACCGCAAATTGGCCGGAGTCAACACATCGCCCAGATGCACACTCGTTTGGGCAGAATAGTCGGACGGCACCTGTATGTCGGCCAGCATTTGGCGCAAACTGCTCAACTGGCTCGGACCCAGGCCCGCCGCACGCCGCACGCCTGGCGTTGTATCGTTGTGCGAGCCGCCTACTTGCGCCGACGGCAACGAGTCATGCGACAGCGACGAGCTCTCGCGAGCCAACGCCCCTTGCTCGTTATGGCTCAACGAGTCTACATGCGAGCCGTGGCTCTCCAAAAGCAGCTCACGCACATCGTCGTCGCCCATCGAAAAGTCGTCATCGCCGCCCAGCACATCGTTGACGCAGTTAATGAGCTGCGCATCACGCGTCGCATCAGCCTCTTGCAGCCAGAAGAACAAACGCTGCGACGATGACTTGAACTTTAGCACATAGACACGGCCGGAAGACTGAGTTACTTTTTCCAAGCTGACGTCGCCGGGGAACACGATTAGCTCTTCTTCAGTGAGAGCATTTGGGGAGCGCTCTTTCCAGCAAAAACGCAATAGTTCGTCGTCTTCTTTTTTGACGAAACAGAGACCGCGGCGGGGGTCGGGACGCACCCAGTTTGTCTCGCCGTCGCGGAACAGACGCCCGGCCTTGAACTCGGCCAGCGACCCGGATACTGCGCCGTGCTGGTGTTGGTGCTGCGAAAACAGAGGAGTTGCCATCTTAAAGTGTGTATGCTAAATTCAACGAGAAAAGGGAAAAAGGTGGAGAGGTCCTACGTCAGTTTTTAATCACCGACCTGCTTGATTGAGATTAGTGTTTGTGACACACGATATTTGTAGAGAAAAAGGGAGCGATCGGAAAAAACCATCTTTTTGTTTCCAAACTTTACTAATCGAAAGAACCAAAAACTCATGGTATCGCTAACACTTGCTCAGAAGGGCACGCCGCTTCCCTACGGTACGTACGCTTGTTTATTCGCCAGTGCTTTAACACTTTGCAGACTAAACCAATATTCTCTCTAGTTGCTGGTGCCCTGGCCGAGTATGCCAACGAGACTAGGCCCAACTTATACGCCGTGCAGTGGCAGGAGGGCGCATCGCTGAAAGGCAAGGACAAGGCAGCTAATGCCGTGCTGACCGACGGCGGCCAGGAATTTGTGGGCTCGAGCGCTGCAGAAGCATTTATTCTGAGCGCGCTGCCTACGCCGACTGAGACGGCCAAGTGGATTGGGTTTGCCCAGGAGCGGCTCGGCGGCTCGGTAGCATTCAAGGACCTGGAGCTAGCGTTTAGCGAGCTGGACCAGCACTTGCAGATGCGGTCGTATGCCAGCGGATACGCAGTGTCGGTAGCTGACGCAGCGCTATGGGGAGCACTGCGTGCCTCGGCCATTTTCCAGCGCAACCTAAAGATCGCAGGGCAGCAGGTGCTGGGCCCTGCGCTGACGCGGTGGTACGCGCACATTTCGGCGCAGCCATTTGTCGAGCGCCTGGTAGCCGCAGCGGCCAATGCGCAGACAGCAGTCAAATCGTCGGGAGCCAAATCGACATCGGACCAGGGCTCGTTTGACTTGGGGCTGGAGGGCGTCGAGGACGGAAAGGTTGTCACGCGGTTCCCGCCCGAGCCCAGCGGCTACCTGCACATTGGCCACGCCAAGGCAGCGCTGCTCAACGAGTACTTTGCGCGGTCGCACAACGGCAAGCTGATTGTGCGGTTCGACGACACCAACCCGAACAAGGAGCGGGCCGAGTTTGAGGAGTCGATTACCGAGGACCTGCGGCTGCTGGGCATCCATGGCGACGTGGTTACGCATACCAGCGACCACTTCCTGACCATCTACAAGTACGCATTGAAGATGATCAACAAGGGGCTGGCATACGCCGATGACACGCCGCACGAGACGATGAAGGACGAGCGCAAGAACGGCATTGCGTCGCAGCGCCGCGACCAGTCGGTGGAGGAGAACCTGCAGCGGTTCGAGCTGATGCGGCAGGGCACTGAGGAGGGGCAGGCGTGGTGCCTGCGCGCCAAAATGAGCGTCGATAATCCGAACAAGGCGATGCGTGATCCGGTGATTTTCCGGTGCAACCTGACGCCGCACCACCGCACCGGCACGCTGTGGAAGATCTATCCTACGTACGACTTTTGCTGCCCTATCGTCGACTCTATTGAGGGCGTCACTCATGCGCTTCGTTCGATGGAGTACCGCGACCGCAACCCGCAGTACGAGTGGTTCTTCCCGGCGCTGGAGCTGCGGCCGGTCGCCATCAAGGACTTTTCGCGGATGAACTTTGTGTACACGCTGCTGTCGAAGCGCAAGCTGCAGTGGTTTGTCGACTCTGGCATCGTCGGCGGCTGGGACGATCCACGCTTCCCCACTGTGCGCGGCATCCGGCGTCGCGGTATGACCATTGATGCGCTGCGCCAGTATGTGCTCATGCAAGGCGCGTCGCAGAAGAACATGCTGCTCGAGTGGGACAAGATCTGGGCGCTCAACAAGAAGATCATTGACCCAGTGGCTCCACGGCACACGGCGTTGCTCAAGAAAGAGCTGGTGCCAGTCACCGTTGTGGGCGGACCTGATGTGCCGTACACAAAGGACCTGCCGCGGCACAAGAAGAACCCCGGGCTGGGAACGAAGCAGACTGTGTTTTCGTCGCTTGTGTTTGTCGACCAGGCCGATGCGGCGTCGTTTACCCGTAACGAGGAAGTTACGCTGATGGACTGGGGAAACGCCATTGTACAGGACATTGTGCGCACCGGCGACGTTGTTACGGCGCTCACTGTGCAGCTGCATTTGGAGGGTGACGTCAAGGCCACCAAGAAGAAGATCACGTGGCTGGGCCAGGACCCGAATGTGCATCCTGTTGAGGCGCTGCTGGTCGACTACGACTACCTGATCACCAAAAAGAAGATCGAAGAGGGCGATTCGATCGAGGATTTCCTGACTCCAGTCTCCGAGTTCAGCGACACGGCCATTGTCGACGCCAACGTGGGCTTGCTGGCAAAGGGCGCGATCATCCAGCTCGAGCGCCGTGGGTACTTTATTGTGGATAAGGTGGCGGCAGAGAGCGAGCTGGGCTTGGTTACGCTGATCAATGTTCCGGACGGCAAGGCCGCCAGCACGGCGAGCAAGCACAAGGAAGACCCCAATGCCCAGAAGCCCAAGTCTGGCAAGGGCAACTCGTGGGACAAGCCCAAGGCCAAGCCGGTGCACCCAGACGCCGCGCTCAGCCTGCCCGAGCCTCGCGACACATGCAACATGTACGAGTCAAAGCACATGTATGGCGACGTCGCAGTGGCCAAGCCCAAAGACATCACGTCAATGTACGAGACGCACAAGTACTACTAGGCTTTTTATTTATTTATAAACGCTTACTTTCTTATTTTGCGCGTCTGCGTGCGGATAAACGACCGGTTGGCCAGCACAGCCTTATGCAGCAACAGCTTCTTCTCCAGCACTCCCGAAGTTCCATTCACAATCGCCTGCAGTTCGCCCGACAGACGCATCGAAAAGCACCGCTCGTTGCGGCGGTCCGCCGAATCCAAAATCCACACAATCGCCCGTCTCCGGCGCTGCCGCAGACTAAGAGCCCGAGGCACTTGCACGACTTTGGAGCCCTGCCGCGCACTCTTTGTGTCCATCAGCGGGCACGCCAGGTTGATCGCATCCGACAGGACGCGCATAGGATCGGTGTTTGTGTGCCGCCGGATATCCAAAAGCGCTGTTTGCACAAGCCGCTCGGCTCGCGATTTCTTGCCATCGCGCATTATCATGTTCACCAACTGCGACAGCAGAGGATCGGTGCGCAAGTACCGCATAGCATGGCGTGAAAGAGTCGGCTCGGGAATACTGGTGCGTGAGTTTACCACTATTTCGGCCTTTTGCAAGGCTTCTTTTGCTACGACTACTTGCCGCGCAGTTACGTACGAACGAGATGTAACCACGGTGGGCCGCAGGAGCGACAGCGTGCGCCCGACCAACGAACGCAGCATTCCGAAAATCAATCTGAATTTATAATGTAGCAAGAAAAGAAAGGTGATAAGCACAGAATGAAAAGAAAAACAAAACGTGTGATTAGATTAGCTTGATAACACCCACAAGTAATTTCATTGTGTAATATCTTTAAAAGAGTAGCTGAAGCCGAGATTATGAATAACATCTTTTGCACATACTTGGAAATGGGACAGGCGGGATCAAAGGCCGTAAAGCCGATGCGACTTCCACGCACGGTTGACAAGCTCGTAGGACAAACGCCAGGCAAACTAGCCACGCGCGAGCAAATGCTCCACGAAGACACCGAGCCTGCAGACGCCGAGACTGCAGACGCCAAGACTGCCGGCACACAAAACTCGGACACGCAGTTGCACGACAACTTGAAATACTTTCTCAACCCGCGGGAACTCCAACCACCTGTTCCGCCCCAAAGCCCCAACGATAACCCGAACGTACAAGCACTGCGCAACCGCCATTCCACCACCACCAACCGCGCATCTGGAGGTGAGGTAGCCCAGATGCTACGTGAGCTGCGTGCGATTCGGCCGCAGACCCAGGGCATTGGTCGAATGACCACAAAGTACGCTCTTGACAGGCAAACCGTGCTTTTGTTGGACAAGTTTCTCGATCCCGTCCAAAAATAAATCCAAAGATCCAGGTGCTAGTCTCTTACCAATCTGTCACGCTCGATGACGACACAAAGTCTCGTTTTAATCAAAAACTGGCGCCAATTCACGTCACGCGCTCAGTCACGCTTGAGGACAAAGTCTCGCTGGTAAATTACATAGTTTGATCGTGTGCGATTTATTCCACAGAAAATTACAAATCTCATCCGACTGCGAAAGCAGAAAATGGTGTGGAAATCGGATATTGCTTTTTAGACACGGGAAAAGAAATTTTTATTTGCATCAGCGGTAATAACCATGCACACAACATGTTCATTTGCGTTTTCAAACAAAATGAAATTTCATCTCTATCGTGTCTAAAACACATTGCTATGCACGAGCCGAGCGGCAAATAAAACATGTCACTTAATATGGATAGAAAACATAAAACGTGGCTCTGGTTTCCGAATACAAGTTGTTTTGGTTTTCTAGCCGTCGTAGAAGAATAGCCCTGTTTAACCAAAGCATTTCTCTGAGCCAGAAAACATACCATTGATTTCGTTACTAGCGTATTGTTTTTGCTCAAGAATGAACATACTGCTATATATCCAATGTTTTTGGGCGAGCTGAAATACAGTGTTCGCACGGGCCACAGAACATGCACGAGGCTTGGAATATTTTGTAGAATGACTCACAACAAAAAGCAAGGGCCATGCTTATTGCGCTGGCGGTTGGCTGAGTTGGAAGCTGGGGTGGGTAATTCCAACCCACCCCGGTATTGCCAATAACCCATTTTCTTTGGATTCTTTGTCCACCCCCACTCCGTTGTTTTCATGGACCAAGCACAGGCCCTTTAAAGTCCCAGGCGCCTGCTCATTACATCGCCGCCCTTCTGTTTCTCTCTTCCGTCTCTATCTTTTGCTCCTAAGAATAATATTCACTTTTCCTTTTTGAGCAATACATGATGGATGCCCGCAAGCCTGTTGACGTTCACGCCCCGCCCGACGAGTACTACAGCGAGTCGCCTGCTCTTCGCACGCCCGGCGTGCACAGGTCAAGGTCGCGCAACTACCAGGTAAGAATTTGAAATGGAAATGGCCTGTGCTCACGCAGTAATATCCGTACCCCGCATCATTGTGCTCAGCATGCATCTCATTGTGTAGCGCACATACCCAAAGTACTCCCAAGCTGGCGACGACAGTAGCAATGGTGATGAAGAAGAGAGCGTGCCGGGAAAGATGATGCCCCGCCGGCGGTCGGTGCGGCGGCGTGCGTCGATTGACGACAAGACGAGCCACCCACGGCGCTTCCTGGTCGACATCGACACTGTCGAGCAGATCTTGCTCGAGCAGGAGGACACCAGTGGTGATTTCCAGATCACCGTAGCCGACTCTGGCCCAAAGGTGCTCAAAGTGCCCACTGCAAGCAGCGGCGGCTTCCGCACATTTGAGGTGCGTGGCACGTACATGCTGTCGAACCTGCTGCAGGAGATGGCTCTGGCTCGCGACTGCGGCATGAACCAGGTCGTGATCGACGAGGCGCGGCTCAACGAGAACCCTGTCAACCGCTTGTCGCGCATGATCCGCACGACGTTCTGGAACGGACTCGTGCGCTGCATGGACGAGAGCGGAATTGCCGCAATCTGCGCCGACCCAAAGAACACCAAGGCCGGCGCACGACCGATCATCTACGTGCCATACGACGACGCTGATGCATTCGAGTACTATCGCGGTGTAGCACGCGATCTGCACGATCTGCACATCAAGGTAGTGCGGCTGCCACGCAACATCACGCCGCAGTACGTAAAGTCAATCAACGATGAGTTTGGCATTCTCACGCTGGCTGCCGAAGTGTCGCGCGACGCCGGCGGCCGCCTGGTGTACCAGCCGCTGCCATTTGTGGTGCCTGGCGGGCGCTTCAACGAGCAATATGGATGGGACAGCTACTTTGAGGCGCTGGGGCTGCTGGTCGACGGCCGGTGGCAGCTGGCCAAGAACATGGTCGACAACTTTGCATATGAGATTCGCCACTATGGCAAGATCCTCAACGCCAACCGCTCGTACTACTTGACGCGCTCGCAACCGCCGTTCTTGACTGACATGGCGCTCAAGGTCTATGAGGCTCTGCCTGCTGGCGACATTGAGCGCAACCGCGCATGGCTGCGTGCTGCGCTCGACGCTGCCATCACAGAGTACTTTAATGTATGGATGTGCGCTCCCCGGCTCGATGAACACACTGGGCTGAGCTGCTACCATCCGACTGGCATCGGCATGCCGCCGGAGACCGAGAGCACGCACTTTGACCACACTGTGCAGCCGTTTGCCGAGCGCCTGGGCGTCAGCGTCGAGGTGTACAAGGGCATGTACGCAAGAGACGAGATCCATGAGCCAGAGCTCGACGAGTACTTTGTCCACGACCGTGCTGTGCGCGAATCAGGCCATGACACGTCATACCGTCTTGAGCGGCGCTGCGCCAACCTGGCCACAGTCGACCTCAACTGCCTGCTGTACAAGTACGAGGTTGATCTGGCCGACGCGCTGGACGAGCACTTTGGCGGAAAGTTTGCCTGGACCGGCGGCCGCGAGCTCACCGCAGCCGAATGGCGCATGCGCGCAGAGACTCGCCGCCAGAACATGAACAAGTACCTGTGGAACGAGCGCAAGGGCCTGTACTTTGACTACGACGTTGTGCTGCGCGAGCAGAGCGTATATGAGAGCGTGACGGCGTTCTGGGCGCTGTGGGCCGGATGTGCGACGCCTGCCCAGGCACGGCGTCTGGTCGACGTTGGATGCCGCAAGTTTGAGGTGCGCGGCGGCTTGGTCAGCGGCACAGAAGAGTCGCGCGGCCGCATTTCGCTGCTGCGGCCCAACCGCCAGTGGGACTTTCCGTTTGGCTGGCCGCCGCACCAGATCATGGCCTGGTACGGCATGTACAACTACGGCTTTGTCGATGTGGCTCGTCGCTTTGCCTACCGCTGGCTGTTCACCATCACGCAGGCATTTGTCGACTTTAACGGCGTCGTTCCGGAAAAGTTTGATGTCGTCAACATGACTCATCGCTTCCAGGTCGAGTACGGCAACGTTGGTGTCGACTTTAAAAAGGTGCCGCGCGAAGGCTTTGGCTGGATGAACGCGTCGTACCAGGTCGGCCTTACATACCTGACGTCACATATGCGCCGTGCTCTGGGCATGTTGACACCGCCTGATGTGTTTTTCCAAAAGAGCAACTGGAAGATTGACGGCACGCCGTCGCACTCGCCCACATCGACGCCAGGTCCTGTGCCAGTGTTCATCTCGGAAGTTGGCACACCGCGCTACCGCCCGCAGAGCAATGCCCTGTACAATGCTTTGCGCAGTATTGGCACTCGTCCTGACCCCACTGGCCTGAGCCCTGATGCTCGCAAGCGCCAGCAACTGCTGGCCATGGCTGCTGGCGGCTCGCCCGAGGAAGACGCTCGCGTTGGCGACTCTGTCAACTACTTTGATCCCACTATTCCACGGTCGCCAGCATCGTCTGACTAGGCAGGGGGTTGTAATTCTCTTGAAAAATACACAAAATGATTATAAAATAAAGAAGAGAATCATAAACCAAAAGACCAAAAGTTCAATATATCCGGCATACACTAAATGCTGATTATTGCGCAAAACACAAGATTTTATTCAAAGTCTGAAATCTAAACACTAGTCCAAGTCCATATGCTTGGACGTCTCGGCTGCCTTTTGCTTCTCCTTGTGCTTGATAGCCGCCGTCGACACCAGATGGATGTTCTTCTGGATCTCCAAAACATCCAGCGCCTTTTCGCGCTCCTTGTTTCCAGTCATCCGCTGCTTGAAGAACGCCCGCTCGCGACGCGCTCTGATCTCTTGCACCCGCTTCATCGCCTTGATGGTTGTGCTCATCAAGTTCCGGTCGTAGCGCACAGGAATGTTTCTCCGCTTCTCAAACTCAAACGTCGAGTCGATCGCCATCTCCTTGCCCGCCGCCTTACGGAACGCCTTTGTCCAGCGCACCTTGCGGGGGTTACGCTTCATTTTAAAGTTCTTGTGGCATTTCGACCGGCAGAACCGGAACGTCTTGCCGTCGTTGCGCACAAACATTGTCCCGTGCCCCGGGTACACCGTCGACGAGCAAAAGTAACACTGTTCCAGCCGCATATTTTAAATGTGTACACCAATGCAAAGAAAAATACGGTTGAATATAACAAAGAGAGCAAGGGGTTCTGAGCAAAGCTGCTTGAAGGTGAAGAAAAAAATATTGATTTTCAGCAAGAAATTTCCCCTGATCGGTTGATTGATAATCACCACTTTCCGCCTTGTAATTGGGACCGATCAGGCACCAACATGTTATAACATTGACAACATACATTGCGCAACCTTATTGCTTAAATAATTGACCAAAACTAGTACAAAAAAACTACTCTGTTTCTGTATTATACATGCGCTTGTAGAGATCGGCTCTGTTGCTAGACTCGGCATGATCAAGCTCAAAATCCGTGTCTGCGTGGACCTTGAATGCCTTGGTGATATCCGTGCCTTGTGTGATAAACAGAATAGTCCCCTGTCCATGGTGCTCAATATCCCTCCGTAGGTCCTCAAACAGCACATCTCCGAGAGGCACCCACAGATTGCTCACTGCACGCGCACGCAGTTCTGGGCTTGCAAACTGCCGTGCCAAATATGCATTGCTGCTGGTGGCCAGCGGCTGCCAATCAGCCATACTAAGTCGAGTCTGTCGCTGCCCAAACAACTGATTGTCGTACGCAAACCCTCTTGTTTCTTCGGCATCATCCCAGCCATTATCTACAGCATTGGGCTTGGCTGATTGAGTAAGACGCAGCACCAGTTTAATTACAAACGCTGGCACCAATGAACTAAATGTTGCATAAGCACAGCGCTGGCTTTCTGGCAGCATTTTCTCAATGTCGCCCGACCTGTCCAGCACGTCGGGAAACTCGCGAGCAAGTGCAGGCGTCCGCTCGACATCTGCTGCTCGCTTGACTGGCAGATGGTTGATTGCTGGCATGTACACCTCGTTGATATACAAATGCGCACCAACAGTAACTGCTATTAGCCCTGCTGCCACCACAATACGCATTATTGCATTAACACCCGCATGTAGCTTGGCCACCATCATCAGCAGCAAATACACTTCCGATATGTATATGCTCACTAGCATCTGCTTGATTGACTTTGGAAACGACAGTCCGCCAGTGGCCCAGGTCGAGTCGTTGTACACGTACAGGAACTGGTACCGATATATAAGATAAAACAGTCCAAAGTACACCATCACAAACCAGTTTACAATGGGCGCAATAAACGAGTACGAAAAGCCCATCAAGAAGATGAGCGAGTGCGTTGGAATTGCTGCCTCCCACTTAAAGTCCTGCGGCTGTTCTGCCTTTAGCATCATTCGCGGCGTTTTGGCAAACAGCTTGGGCACCAGGTAGCGCAGAGCCAGCGGCACGCCCTGCACAATCTCCTTGGCAGCGCCAATAAACGCCAGCAGCAAAACATACGTTAAAATGTTGGTCGCAGACTGTGGTACTTGCGTCTGAATCAGCTCGACAATTTTGCCTGGCTCCGACACCGACTTTATGGCAATCTGGAAAATCGACGAAGAAAATATGGTCACCAAGTACACGTTCCACGTCTGGAAGAAAAAGAGCCGGTGCAGCATGCGCAGCTTTATCTGGCTCCGTGTTGTTGTCCCCTCGATATACAGCAGCAAGCGCAGAATATTGGGCAGAATTGACATTAGCAGCGCCAGCACGAGGGAAGGCACAACACCACTAAATATTCCCAGCACCACCGAGTTGCCACGCAGCCACTTGAATGCCTCAAAGTCGGCCAGACTCTTTACTTGCACCAGACTGCTCAACGCAGCGGCAATTATTGTCCACAAGAGCGTCAGTCCTACAGTTATTGCAAACGTCACGTATCCGCGGATGCGCCGGCTCCATGGACTGATTTCCAGGTTTGACCAGATAATGTCGTCGGGGTTCACTCCTGCGGTGACTTGGCCCATCGAAAACGGCCTATAGTCCAGCACAGTTTGCGCTGCCATATGTGCACCGACCTGCTGGTTGAACATGACCAATGCCGATGACTGCCGCTCCATAGTGTCCATGTTCTTGGCGCTCTTCGCGATAAAGCGATTACATCTGGCGATTTCCGCCGCTAGGTGCTCGAACAGATCAACCTTTGCAAACATGTCCCAGCCCTTTCTAGCTGTCGGCCGGCTCGGCGGTCTATACGGGCTATTCGTATCCTGAGACTTGCTCCAAAGCTTCTTGCATTTTATGGCATATTTGGTCAATTCCTTTTCCAGTTGCGTGACCAGTTTGTCTCTTGTGTGTACGGTTTTGGCGAGCTTCTTGCACATCCGGTTGACAAACACTTGTCGAATGCCGCCCGGAAACATGGAAAACAAGTCACGCAGCCGAGATTCGTCGTTGGCCAGGGATTTAGGCACGTTGGATACGAGCACAGTTGATGCTCCGGCCTTTGACACTGTGTTTGGATGGGTTAGCCACCACATGCGCAAATGCGTGTATATCCGCAACTCGCCAACAATATTCCACAACGACCACCAGACAATGGCAGCAAAGAAGCCAATGTGCACCCACAGCCAGTTGCTGCGCGGGTCGACATTGCCCATAGACAACGAGTTGAGCCCAGTCAGCTTCATTGTGCCCAGAACGTTTACTGGCAATATACTCGCCGCCGAAGCAATGCTAATGACTCCAAACATGATAAACATTGTGCGGATGCTGCGCAGAAACATGTATGTGTCGAGTCCAGACTGCTGGATAATGTCGGTGTCTGGCACACGCAGTACTGCGGGGATCCACGAAAACAATCCTCTGCTGACTGGTTCTGGCCGCTTGCTACAGAATTAAAAGTTGGAAATAAGTAAGGCGCTGCTTGTTTAAAGCGCAGTTTGTTTAAACTTACTCTTTGGTTACGGCATATGTGCGTGGCGCGTATACCCGGCGTAACCGCGGCCGGAGGATGCAAAATATTACAAATATAAGCAGCGCCACGGCTATGTTGATGGTTAGAGATGCCAGGAACGTGACAACCGAGTTTGATGTATCCTTGGTATCGTCTGAATCTGAGGACGGGATTAGCCCTGAAGTTGCATTAACCACAGCGTCCATAATAAATTAATGCCAAAACAGTTGAATAAAGGGTATAAATACAAGGGTGGTGAAATATATAGGAACACTTGGGTCAACAAGAAAGAAAAGTGATGTATTTCAACTTGTTCAGCTAAAGGTTTATTTGGACACTGAAGAAAGCAATATTGTGTAAGCTTCTTTTGGCCTTTTGTGCACAATAAATAGCAGATTCAAAAGAAAGGATGACAGGGTTATTCGCTTTAAGCACAGCAAAGGAATAAAGAAAGGGTGCTGACACGGAATCTGAGAGAAAACAGAACCCGAGTCACGATGGCAAATAACAAATTCAACGTCTATTTAATGTATCAACGATATACTTTACGTTAAGCCAAAAGCTATACAAACCCACGCCTTAGAGCACCAATATTAAGCCTCGATGTTTCCTGTTCGGGCTTTACATGGCGCTTTGCTTCATCCACCGCCCTCGTAATCTCCTGCAAATTCGTCTCGACGACCATTCCCGCCGACACAACTTCGGACAGCACGTAATGGATCTCGTCAAAATGGAAAATAAGATCCAACTCGCACACATTCTCAAACACACGGTCCAACGACTCTACGAATACTTGGATAAGGTCCAAAATGCCCAGCTCGCTCTCGGACAGATCTGTGACAAAGACAAAATATAGGGTTGCGTAGTGGCGGTAGATTATGCGGGTGTTGGAGTTGTCCAGAGATTGCGTGTTTTCGACAAAATTGCACAGTGTGTCGGGGCGCTTGGATATTTGCGCGTGGATGGAACGCAGAATTTGTTGTTGCGTATGGGTGTCGAGTTGCGTGTAGAACTTTATGAGGCGGGGTTTGCCCAGCTGGTTGAAGATCAGTACCGACTTTATCATTCTATCAAAGGTATATAATGTATGAAATGTAATGCAAAGTATTTCAGTAAATATAAATGTCAGAGACAACGTATCTTTTGAGGATGCCACAGGTGTCCAGAGAATGTGTGGGTGCCATCCACGTGCAAAATATTTTTGATTGTGAATGGGGGTTTTGTTTTGGCATATAAAGCAAACACCAGCCTCCCCAAGGACAACCCTTCTTTTTCGTTTTATGCAAAGTTTATATTTGTTTATTCAGTTCAGTACAGTGGCTTCAAAGCAATTCATACTTTTTGTGTTGAATCCGTAACTTGATTCACTAAAGTATGGTTACGGACGAACAGTTTTCGAACGCGTCGTTTGACCAACACAGCATGGACGAGTTGCTCAGCGGGTTCAATAGCGATGGACATACGGACCACTTGAGCGTCAACGAGACGATGTCTGACATTGGACGCGTCGTGTCGCAAGGCGAAGCTGGAATGGACTTTACGACCAACATGGACGCGCCGCTCGACGGCGTATGGACAAAACGGCCGGCAGGGCGTGCGCCAGTCGACGACATATCAATGTCGCGGTTCGCCGAAAGCTACTGGAAACCACAGCACGATAGCGACGATTTGCAATCAATGGTATGTAAAGTGTTTACTGTTTACTGCTAAAGATGAGGTGTTTGTTTACGTTTATTTTCAGTTTTTGTGTAGGAGTTTTCGACGCACTCGGCAGACGCCAAAGGTGCCCAAACACACGGCACAGGGCGAGGCGAGGAAGAGACGGTGAGCGACTCGTTTCTCGACCAAGCCAATGGTCACTCGAGGGCGCATTTGGGATCGTTCCACTCGGACGCCGGGAACTCACACGTAGTGCGTGAGCTGCCTCGACGGCCCGAGAGTTACCACCCTCAAGTTAACGACGGATCGATGTTTGACGACACTGGCACAAGTCGTGCGATGCCCACGTTCAGCTCACAGCGCGTTCCCCTTGAGCGGCGCGACACAAGAGGCCGGTTCGCTCGGCTCGCAGCTCGGTACTTTCAGCCAACATCAGACACAGAGGCTGTCCACAATCAGCACGACGCTGCGAGCTCAGACGGCATGTCGGACATTCCGGGCGTTCCCGACACCCCCGATATCCACACCATGTTTGCCAGCGACCAAATGTCGATGACATCGGGCAGTCCGTCGCCCCCGCCGTCGGCCCGGTACCCGCCCGTCGCCTCGGCATCGATCGTTGAACGTACGCATACGGCGTTGCAGACGAGGTTCAAGTCGATGGATGAACCTGCAAGTGGGTATGGGCAGCAAGCGGTGCTGGCCAGGGCGCAGAGCCAGCCGGTCATGGACGGCATGGCGTATGGTCGGCGGACTGAGCCGAGGGCTGAGCTGCCGTCGGTGAACAGTTATCAGCACATGGCAGAACCGAGTCGGGACGAGCTGCCAACCATGAGCAGCTATCAGCGCATAGCACCGAACGGCGCAGAACTGCCTACAATTAGTAGCTATCAACACATGGAAGCACCGAATGGCGTAGACCAGTCAACTGTAAACAGCTATCAGCACATGGCACCTAACGGTGTAGATCAGTCAACTGTAAACAGCTACCAGCACATGGCATTTTCGATGGACACTCAATCGCACGAATCTCTTGATCACCCGAACCTCGGCAGCCAGGGCACGCACAGCCCCGGCTCGTCGTTTACATCGCGCGAACCACGTACATACGCCGGTGCATCATCGGCCACGCCGTTCGATCCGAGCCGCGACCACACGTTCGAGCACATGGAACGGTTCGAGCCGATTACCAACGCAGACACGGCGTTTGGCGATTATTCGAGCAACGCAACCAGCAGCATCCCCGACATGGACGCCATACTTCGCGACCACGAGCAAGTGTTTAACGATTTGTTCCCATCCGATGATGAGCAGGGTGATTATGATTTGCCCCCGCACACGATTAGCAACGAGTTTGACGTGCACAAGCCTCCAGCATCGTTGTTCGCATCGAGTGCGTCGATTGTAGCAGAGATTGGTAGGCGCTCGAACCCAAAGCACGGGCAACGCAACCGTGTTGTGTCGAGCTGGGACGCACACGACGTGACGCCTGATGCTATGCGACGCCAGGAACTGCAATACGGGCCTGGAGTGCACAACCCGATTGAGATGCTCGACAAGTCGAATAGTCTGGGCATTGATGAAGGCAGTGACGTCAGCGGGCTGCTCCCCGAGTCTGAGCGCTCGAGCTTTGCCGCTGTGCGCACGCAGCCGATGACGCCGCGCTCAACTCATATGCACTTTACAGAGCCGCCGCCGCCCACCACGCCCACTACGATTGTCAGCCGCGATACACGCCACCGCCCATCGTCTCGTGTTCTGCACAACGTGCCTCCGTTTATGGGCTCGCCTCGCCAGCCCGATCGTTTGGGCTCTCAATTAAATCACTCGTTTTCTCGGCGCCCGGCTGGCCCCCGTGGCATGGACCCTGCAGCATCCCGCCGACCGCCAAAGCTCGACATCCAACGCGCGTCCCCCGACCAGCGCAACATTCGTGCAGCCGCCGACTTTGCCGCATCCGCCCTCGACAACAGCGACTCGAGCTCTCATGGACTCGGCTCGTTGTTCCACGACTCGTTGCCCACCCTCGACATGTCAAGTCGGTCTCGTATGAACCGGCTCGGTAATTTGTTGCCACGCAACTCGCCTAGTTCACAAAACCGTAATGTGTCGATGGGACACGATGGGTATGAGCCGTTCCAGGACCCGACCGTGGATGTAAGCCAGTTGGCAAAATACGGAACAGTTGGCATGCGACACGAATGGGCGTTAAGCAATCAGCACAAAGGCGTGAGTGCAGATCGTGTGGACTCGAGTGTACGCAAGCTGCCTGTTGTGGCAGACCACGAGATTCGGTCGTCACCGTCCATGGTGTATGAGTCGGACGAGATGGTTCCGACTGTACGGTATGACTCGACGCCGCAGGTTAGCCACAGGTCGACGCCCATTGGTCACGTAGCCCAAACGAGTGGCAACGAGGGTCCGACACTGGCTGACATTTACGAGCTGCTCAAACGCACAGCGTCGTCGATTGTGCCTGAAAAGTCACATGACGCACAGGAGCCTAGCCCTGAAGACCCTATGGACCCTGAAGACCCTATGGACCCTGTGTCCCTGCATCCAGATGTCCGACCGTCTGCACCGACGCCACGCCGCAGCCGCCAGTTCCCGTCCGTACGCCATATGCACGCCCACGATGACATGTCGATGCGGGCTCGCGCTGGGTCTGTGCACTCGCGGTTCCAAGAGTTTCTGCGTCAGGCTCCTGACTCGCCAAACATGGACTATGAGCACGAGATGAGAGCAGAAGGTGCGAGTGTTGCGGACCGAATGAGCCAGTTGGCTTTGCAATCGTCTCCGCCGCAAGAAGTTGTGCGCAATGACATTGGAGATGTTAACGACGCTGTTGGGACGCTTGGCCAGGCAGTTCGTGAGCATGCGCATATGGACAATGTTCCGGTTGCGCTAGCCGAAAAGCTGCTCGAACTGGCTACGGCTCTAGCATCGGCCCGCACCACAAAGACTGCAGCCACCGACACTGCCAAAGACCAGGCCACGCCCACTGATTCTGCAGAGTCGCAGGACACAAACGGCGTGGAACTGCGGCAACTGCACCGCGACATTATGGCAAAGTTCGACGAGTGTCGTACAGAAGTCGACATGCTGCGTGCCGAAGTACGTCAGGGCTCAGCGGCCTCTACACATGCACGCACGTCATCGGTTGTGCCGCACGACAGCGTGTCGGCCGTAGCAGCTGCCAATGCTGCACGGACATTCCAGGGGACTCCGCCCCGTGCTCAGTCTCGTATGATGACGCCGTCGCCACGTCCAGAGTCGGACGTACGGCCCATGTACACTGTGCCAACCACCGCCAAGAACCGCCAGCGGCATATGGTGCAATGGCTCAGTCGCCAGGACCGCGACGCGATGTCCCACACATCCGACCGTCGTAACAGTCACAGTCTGAATCACGCCAATGGTCACAGTCCGAGCCCCCACGCCAAACACACATATCGCACAACTGTCCAAGACGCAAGCGACGATGATTACGCGTATGACGAGGGCGCGTTGTCGGATGCATCAACGACAGTTCCTGGATCTCCCGTAGCTCCGCGCCTGGCCATGCGCAGTCCATTGGCCGCCATCAAGTCTTCACGCCAGCCCAATCAGCGCACGCCCAGAGGCAAACCCAGCCAGTGGACCGGCAACGAAGGGCTGCTTGAGACACGTCACACGCTCGACATTATTCGCAAAAAGCGCAAACAGGCCAAACACGAAGACGATAGTTTTGGCGACTTTGTATACGATGCGCGAATGACACGCGAGCTGGCGCACACTTTGGCCGAGCTACAACGCGCGCACGAACGGCATTTCCACGCCCGCACTGCTCCCTGCCCCGTCTGTGCATCGCTAAAGGCGCAGAACCAAGATCCGTATCTGTTTGGCAAACATGCCGCAGCGTACAAGTCGCTCAGCACTCGGGAGCTGCAAAAGCTGCTTAACGCATATGTGACCGCCATGGAGACAGATAATGCAGATGAGGCGCTCGAGTCCACGCGGATGCCAAACATGGGGCGCCATGTGTTTACGCCCACGCGTCGTAAGGGAAAAGCACCGCGAGAGCATGTAGAGCACAATGAGGGGCCTCGCATGGTGCTCGAGTTGTTGCACGAGGAGCTTGCGGCGCTGAGCCGGCGGTACCATCGGATGGTTGCCGAGTACCATGCGCTCGATCCGGCGCTTCCGGGCGACCAACGGGCACGCCGCCGCATGGCCCGCGAGCTCAAGGATCTGGTGGATCTGCTCGACGTAAAAGGCGAGCAGATCGCTGTGCTTGCCGGGCTGCATCCCACAACACATGTGCCTGTCGTGCGACCGCCCAGTGCACGTAACTCGGGATGCATTGAACGCGCGTACCAGTCTGCAAAAGCTCTGCAAAATGCATTGGGCGACTTGTACTGATCCCCGTTTTTACGTTTTATTATGTCATATCTGCATTATACTAAAGTGTAAACAATTTTTGTGCTGATTTGTGCAAATCCTTTCCTCGTGGCATGTTCCGCAATTTAAGAGCTGTAATAATGCACACACTTTTCTTTCATTAATGCGTGCAAATAAACATGGCGCAATTCGTATTCAATTACCACACATTGAGTTTTTGGGTTTGCAAAACCTCGTGTGATAAAATTATTTCTTTCTTACTTGAGACGGTCAATGCATTTACCCAACATGCTCCGCATGCTTGCATTTATGCGGTCCCAAAGGCAAATCCCTGGCACGGCAATGCACATTTACCAGATCTGAAATTCAGACCACACAAAGATCTACTCGAGATTGTCTCCCCTAAATTCCTCCTTTTTTGTGTTTTTGGCTTTTTCTCGAGTGAACAAACCTTTGTAAATCAAAAATAAAGCGAGCTTGAACCAGTTTTACGAAATTTGGGGCAGAAAAAACAAGAACATTTTTTGTTTTGATGTTTTATATTCTTTATAATATGGAACTCCCATGCATCCCTAAATTTTTCCCGTTTTTAGGCGGGTGTACGAGTTTGTTGTCGCATTTGCTCCTGTTTCCGTCTTGGCCCTTTATTTACAAAGATACAACCCTTCAATTAACATCCTTTACAACTCCGACAAGCTCGTTTATAACCCAACCATCTTGGAAATCAGATTCTGTGTTCGCCTCGCAACTGAACAAGCTGGCTTTCTGTTTGGGGCACAGTTGTCTTTTTGCCCTCCTGACTATATAAGACATCCTCCTGCTTGCCTATTTTATTCAATTACCGTATTTTCTATTGCACTTCCTGTCTCTTCATATTGATTTCTATTGAAATCCTCTGCATTTATATTACTATTTATTGTGGCAATTACAACGCACAGACATCCCCTTATCTGTTACTCGCTGCGTTTATAAAGGACCCTGAACACCACATTTATATTTGCATATTATATTATTCCTCAATTACCAAAAATGGACTTGTTTTTGAAAAACATCAAATCGCAGACATACGCGCTCAACGGATGGGACTTTATCTCGGCGTTTGCCAACATCCCGTTTACGTTCTACTTTAAAAACCCAGGCCAAAGCGACTTTATGTCGTCGTCACTTTTGCGAGCTTCGTTTTTGCGCACGCTCCAAGAGTTTCCGATCCTAGCTGGCCATCTCGTAGTGCGCGACAGCCGTGGATATATTGTGGTTGACAAGAACAACCTTAATATGCCCGAGTACACCGAGTCGCAAAGCTGCATAGACTACAAGTTTGTCGAGGCCGGCAATTTCAGCTGGGACGCGCTGCCTCACCCGGTGAGCACGGTCAACGCAGCGCCGTCAAAGGGCGCGAACGCACAAATCAAGCTGGTCAACGTAAACGTCGTACGGCTGCGCAACAACAGCGGGGTTGCTCTGTTTGTCAACATGCCGCATT
This sequence comes from Coemansia sp. RSA 720, assembly GCA_027577495.1. Lineage (NCBI taxonomy): Eukaryota > Fungi > Kickxellomycota > Kickxellomycetes > Kickxellales > Kickxellaceae > Coemansia > Coemansia sp. RSA 720. The sequence continues at coordinate 30,095 of JANBQV010000085.1, read as the reverse complement.
ATGTGGTTGATGGATACGGATATGCGGTGTTTGTCCGCCGGTGGGCTGAAGTATGCATGTGGATGCACGGCAACACATACGAAACTGAACTGCCCCTCCGTGAATATGTGTTTGACCGCGCGGTTGTTCGTGATGCGATGCCCACCGACATGTTGCCATTGGACGACGCGTGCTCGCACATGTACGGAGGATCGAGCACAATAGGCCATTTGCTCGCGTGGATGTCGCCTGAGACTCGAGGCGACGTGCTCGTTACGGGCACAAAGCTTATGCCTGCCGATGGCCATATATTCCACGTGTCGCGTAACACCATTAACGAGCTGCGTTCGCGCGTCGAACAAACAGGGCTGGCGCATCGTGTGTCCGACAACGACGTGCTTGCAGCAATGGTCAGCCAGAGCGTAGCCCAAGGCGTGCACGCCAAATCACGCACCCGCCGCATATTCAGCTCACTCATGCGCTCCCTCACTCGTCCACTTCTCGGACGCAACGATTTCTTGTCACTCATTATTGTTGATGCACGGCCCCGCCTCGACAAACTCGTGCGTATGGCGCCCGCGAAATACGTAGGCGGATGCATAACCGGCGTGCCCGTAATCAACTCGACGCAAACGCTTATTGCTGCTGCGTCGAGCGACAAGCAGTTTTCGGCCATTACATCGAGTGTGCGTGCGGTGGTGGACTCTGTTTCGGACAAGTATATGAGCGGGATTGATTATGCACTTAATCGCGATCCTGCGTGTTTTGCCCATTCGCTTGCCCTGTCGATTACAACGCCCGAAAAGGTTATTATTACAAACCAGTCAAGATTTGGCTTGTACGAGTGTGATTTTGGGTTTGGCGCGCCTAAATGGATTACACCCATGGCGACGTTTCTGACAAACTTTGCATCAGTGTTGCCAGTGGGCCCAAATCACGACGGATACCATGTGTATTTGTCTGTGGAAAAGTATGTCATGAACGATATTCTAAACAATAAGTTTTGGTCGGCTCATACCAGTCTCGTTTATTAACTACCTCTTTAAATTATTTTATTTATTCCTATTATTTGAATTGCCAATTTGGTATCCTAAACATTAAACTCTTCCTACCTTGCAAGCTTTTGTTATGCCAAAATATATGGTCGATCTTGCAATGTTCGGCGGATCAGTTCTTTGCAAAAATAAACATATGCATCGTTGCATTTCAGAAATGAAATCACAACAAATACACTTTGTGAAATGGTCTTTTGGTTAAACTGGTTTACATGGTATATTTTGTTTGTTAATAACCTGTTTGTTTTATTAAACTGTCTTAAACAGGTATCTTTTTCTCGCCGTTATACGTTTCTCTCTAGCCCAGGTATAGCAAATACCTTCGTCCTCACTCAATCCGTAACACCCGACACCCTCCAGCCAAAGGTATGTTACTCACATTCTAATATTGAACTATCGACATGCTAACACAGCTTCTTCTGTAGTTTTACCCGAATGAAAATGCGCATATTCATCCCAAGCATTGTGCTTGCAATGGTCTGCGCTATTGCAAGTTGCAGCGCTCGAGTCGTTCAGTACCCGTCGCATATCCGCGTCAAGCGCAACTCGTACATTGTTCAGCTCCACCCACACGCCCACGCACGTTGTGTCCATGGACATCCCGACATTTCAGTTAGCCATCATTTTGATGGAATGTTTCATGGTGTGGCTGTATCGGTTGGTGACTCGGTCCACCCAAGTCAGATAGCCAACATTGAGGGCGTCAAAGCCGTGTGGCCTAACCGCGTGTTCTCACTGCAGTACTTGAACGGAACCACTAACGGCAGTGGCGAGTACTTGCACCAAGCAACCGGAGTGCTTCAGGCACACACAGAGCTTGGTCTCAACGGCGCCGGCGTCAAGATTGGTATCATCGATACAGGTGTCGACTACACGCACCCTGATCTAGGCGCATGCTGGAAAACTGACGGCTGTCCGTGGCAGTACGGCGGCAACTACGCCAGCGACAGCCGCTCGCCCGACGACCCACCTATGGACTGTGTAGGCCACGGCACGCATGTATCTGGCATTATTGCCTCAAGAGGAGACCGCGTAAAAGGCGTTGCGCCCCAGGCTACACTTGGCATGTACCGCGTCTTTACGTGCTCGTCTGAAAGCGCAGATACTAACGATGCAAATGTTATTGCCGCCATGGAAGCAGCGTTCCGCGACGGTCATGACATTATCAGCATGTCGCTGGGCAGCGCGACGGCGTGGGAGGAAGACCCGGTTGCTGTGCTGGCATCCAAATTTGTTGATGCTGGAGTGGTAATGGTTGTAGCCAACGGCAACAGCGGTGCCAGTGGGCTGCTTACTGCCTCGACGCCAGCAGTCGGACGCGGCGTGATTAGCGTTGGATCTGTCGACAACTGGAACATCACCAGTGCTCGTGCTATCTTCACCACACACACCGGACAACAGTCTGTGCTTATACTGCCCAGCTCCGCACTCACATCGCCGTTTGTTATCGCCAACGACACGCTTGTCGTTGCACCCACCGACAAAGCTGGCTCTGCTCTTGCATGCACAGATATTACAGACGACTTGTCTGGAAAGGTTGCGCTCATACAGCGAGGTGAATGCTCGTTTAGCGACAAGGCGCTGAATGCACAGAACGCAGGAGCGGTTGCTGTGATTATATACAACAACGTGGATGGAATGATTGATATGGCATTTGACAATAATGTAACTATTCCTGGCGCGTTTATCAGCATGCACGATGGCCGTATGGTGGCCAAGAGTGTCCAGAATGGACGCACGCTGGTTCGGGCCCTAAAGTCTGATTTGATCACGGTGGCCAGCCCGTCTGGTGGCCAGATGTCAGCGTTCAGCTCGCTTGGCCCGACAGCAGAGCTCGGCTTGGTTCCGCTCATTTCAGCTCCTGGCGGCAACATATTTTCAACGTACCCGCAATCTATGGGCTCGTACACGTCGCTGTCAGGCACCTCAATGGCCACGCCATACGTTGCCGGAGCCGTAGCTCTGCTCAAGCAGGCGCGCCCTGGAATCACTGCCTCGCACATTCGCGAGCTGTTTGTAACCACTGCTCGTCCTATTGCAGATCCAAGCACTGGGCTTGTATCCAATCCGTACAGCAGCGGCGGCGGTCTAATCAACATCTACGACGCTGTACGAGCCCGTGCACGCATCAACCCGCCCTTGCTGTCTATCAACAACACACGGCGTGAGCAACCCGGTCTGATCAACGACTATATCCGCCCGATCAACGCATACTGGGAGATCCACACTGTCGCAGTCCAGAACACAGATTCTGCAAAGCCCATGCGTATTTCGCTTGAGCACATTGCCGCCAACTCGTTGACCATGTTCGACAAGAACGGAACATTGTCGCAGCAGCTGCTCACTAACCAAACGATGCCCACATGGCCCGCCAACACAAACGCAGTGCCCGCAAACACATTGCCTCAGGTGCTGGGTATTCGTGGCAACACATTTGTGCTTCCCAGTCGGAGCACAAACATTACGGTGTTTATTGCACCGCCGCTTGGGCTGCCCGAGTCGGAGCGGTGGTTTTACGGCGGCTTTATCAACCTAAAACTGACATGGGACGGCGAGACCACTGCGTCCAGTCATGTTGTGCCATATGCTGGCTTTAACGGCGATATGCGCAAGCTCAGTGTTCTCGGAAGTGCCCCTGTTGGCCCGCCGTTCCTTGCTGACTCTGAACTTGCACCCATTGAAGACGTATCGGAACTGACTATATCTGCCGACACAGATGTGTATCTGGCCGTAGCCCTCGACTTGCCCACTCGCATCTTTGCTGCTACCATGGTCGATGCGACAAACACTACTCGGGGATATCTTACATTGGGCTATAACGAATATGTCGGCCGCACGCTGCTTGACGAGGCACCGTACTATGTTATCCCAGTCAACCGCACCGTCTTCCACGACCCGCAAATGACTAATTCGTCCGAGCTGGACGCCGGCTCGTACCACGTCCATTTGAAGGTATTGCGGCCGTTTGGTGATCCCGCTAGAGAGTCCGATTTCCAGATCTGGGACTCTGACACATTCAATCTTGAAGACTGACGTTCTAGATGTTTCTTATATTACATACATCTATATATGCGTTGTTTATGGCTGTATGCGTATTGAATGGCTGTATGCGTATCGAATGGCTGTATGCGCTGTTCATAGCGTGCATATTCTACTACATCATGCTTGTTTATAACTATATGCCCAGTCGGATGCAGAAGCAACAGGCATTTCATCAAACATATGACTGACTTTTGATTGGCGGAAGGCGGAATACGGCGTTTGCCGCGAGTTATAAAAAGTTCAAGGGGGCACGGGAAAAATCAGCCTTTTTCTTTTCTTCATCCCTCCAAACTTTCATCCACTTTGACCTAGCACTCTTTTTATCAGCTGTTTTGCTCACCAAACCTTCTTTTTAGTCTTTACCACACGAACTGACGTGTTGCTTTCTTGCTATCCAATCCTCAGAACTACTATAGTTTACTGAGGTCCTGATAGCACTTTATTTTACAACAGAACACATTCAACGAGACAAACGTTGGCGAAAACACTGGTTATCGTGCTCTTCTCTTCAGCCTCACTCTTTTCCAGACCAAAGCATCGTATCCGCCCGGACACGTATTATTCAGAACCCTAACACTTGATAGCAGCAAAATGATGATGTTTAGCATTGGCAGTGACTCAAATTTCAGCCTGAACGCGCCCGAGAACAATTTAGGCGATGGCTCAAAACCGAATAGTCTCTACGGCGGCAGCGTCCGCCCGCAGCACATGGTCGAAGACGAGAGAGCCATTGCACTGCAGGACCTGTCGCCGAGCCGCACGGCTATTTTCACGGGCGAGGACGCATCTGTGTCAGACTTGGAGTTTGGGCTGGGCGACAGCTCCACGTACACACGCGTGGGAGCGGACAGCGAGTATGAGGGCCACGAGGAAGACGCGTATGAGCTGGAGACGCCGAGCGACGCAGGCAGTCCGCGTTTGGCCGAGTGCAGCGTCGAGTGCGCGGCAGGTCGGCGGCGGGAGAACTACTACTTTACGATGGGAAAGAAAATCGGGTGGTGGGTTTGACGGCCCTTCGGTTGGAACCATTGAGCCTGGCGGCAGTGGCAGTGCTGCAGGGTCTGCTTCTGTGTCTCGCAGCAGCAGCAGCCAGATGGTGCCTCAGCAAGTACTGTCTGACTCACAAGTGCGGATGCATCCAAGTGGCATCGCTCTAAAGTCAGCAGCCGATTTGCTGAGCGAGATCTTCCCATCTGGCGTGCCGTCGCAGGGCGAGCTCAAATCGGGCGTGCAGCACATTGATGCTGATGTGCGGTTCCGCGCCGTTGGCTGCCAGCGCCCGTGGCATGCGTTCATCGTCGACGACGTGCTGTATGTGCATGTGTCTGAGTTTGGCGGCAGCGAGCGCAACTTCCGCGATGCGATCATGGCGCTGATGGAGCTGGCCGAAGACGTTCTTGGGTGCTTGTCGGTTGTGGTTGCGCTGCCCCGCGCCATTGATACGCGAGCCGGCTCGGCTCTGGACACAGACGCAGCGGCCACGCTGGTGCGCGCATTTATGTACTCTGGATTCGAGCTGGTTTCGCCCATGCTGTACTGCCCGAGTCCTGCGTACATTCTGGTGGGCTACGACGCCATGTAAGAGCAATTTACTTTCTTTTGATTAATAATATGTTTTAAATTCAAGTGCCATGGCTTCGGTGGCGGTCGTGGAGCTGGGGCGGCGCACTCAGGGCCTCGCCAAAGCCAGGCGGCGGACCCGGCGGGAACCGCATATGCGGCGGTGGATGCAGGGGCGGACCCTGCTCGTGCTGGCGGAATGGCCGCCCATGAACAGGCGGGCCACGTGACCTGTCGCCAAATCCACGGCCCTCGCGAGGCGCCCTTCCGCCATAGTCCCGCCGCTCGTTCCGACGCGGAGCGCCATACGAGTCTCCACGTCTATCTCCATACGCGTCTCCCCGGCGGTCTCCGTACGAGTCTCCGCGACGATCTCCATACGAGTCTCCACGTCTATCTCCATACGAGTCTCCCCGACGGTCTCCGTACGACTGGCCGCTGGGAGCCTGTATGACAGGGAGCTGTCCATTGTGGGCGGCAGTAATTGCATCAATAATTTCTTGCGTCTTGCTTGGCTCTAAAGCCTGGTAGTATGCGGCCACTTGGTTGATGTGCTTCCACCCCGTGTTGTGCGCCTTGCGCACCGACGACGAGTCGTGGGTCAGGAATATGTCGCAATAGTCGCAATAGTACTTTGGCATCCGTGTAGAGTATGTAAAAGAGCCAAATGCTATTTACAGTTTAATGTGGAATTATTGCTTTCGGAAATATTTATTCAGCTTTGTTAAAACATACACATTGTGGGACCTTGTCACCAATTACTATTTCCCATTGTTCATTTCTGTAGTTGCTAAATATAAAGAAAATTTAGAGCTGTTAGCTTAGCTAAAGTCGGTCTTGTTCTCCAACTGCTTGTGACGCTTGTCAAGCAGGTTCTTCGTCGTCTCGTCCTCCAGCTTGCGCAGCTCCTCCATCGTCATTCCATGCCACTCGTCCGTATCACAGAACAGTTGACGGTGCATCAAATGCATGGCTTTGCGCGTATACGACATAATAAGCGCCTCTACGGCCGTTTGCAGCCCCCACCACTTGAACTCCACCGTAACCATCTTGTAGCACGTCATTATTGGCTCGCACGTTTCGGCCCAGTCGGCGGTGCTGAGCGGCCCGCGCCCCGTCTTCTGCGACTTGTACACACGCGGGTCCTCTTCTTTCTTGTACGCCGATTTCGACACAATTGTCTCGTCCGCCACGTCCAGGTAAACCACCTCACGCTGCGCCAAAACGTCTGCCGGCTTGTTCAATGCGTTCTCCGTATCGCCGCGGTCCGCCAAGTGCATTGTCTCTGTCACCATTTTAAAGTCCCCCTTCATCCACGGCGATGTCGTCACTACTCTTAAAGTACAGGTGCATAAATAGGACGCAAATGTGCTTGTGACTCTTGCAAAAAGTTACAATGCTTACCTGTTTTGCACGACGGGTACCCGTTCCACGCCTCTTCGTGCAGCTCGAGCGCTTCCTTGGGCGCAACCGCACGCACGACCCCTGGTGCACGGCTACAAGCAACTCGATTAGAAAATATTGTGCAATCCCCAATTTGCGGAACTGGATGAATTTCCCACTTACCTGGCGAGATGGTAAATCTTGTATGTGTACTGGCCCTTGCCGTTCTCATCGTCATACGGCTCGTTCTTGATCACTTCGACGCCCTCGCCGTCGCCTGTCTCGTTGAGCGACATTTTCGCCACCGAAAACAACTGCGCGATTCTGTACTCTTCCACCGTACAGTTGTTTCTAATCCGGAACTCTTTCACAAGCATTTTCAATTTCTAATCTTGTATTCCCCCGGGTTTGGTTTAATAATATGCGTGTATAAAAAGAAAAAAGGACCTTGGGTGCCAAAAATACTGGTAATAAGGAACAAGAAAAAGTGGTAAGACTTGGCAATAATCCGCAGGCTTCGTGTTGTGGCCCGTGATAGAACGAAATGGAAAATGTGATTACGGAATTAGTTTATCATCGTGTCTAATCAAAACGGATGCTAGGTTTTTAGTTTATAGCTGATATCCAAACTTTGTTATCGGGTAAATCGAGATACTATTCCTTCGCAAGTAAAATAGTATAGCCAAGCACGGTTGCCAAATCCAGTTCACTTTATGATCTCAGGACGGCTACAGAAAAATAATTATTAGAAGCCCAATACCATGGCCCACAGGTCCTGGAGATAACACAGTCATTCAACCTGGTGAGACTATTTCACAATTCCTGCTATGGCAGAAAGTATGCGAAAGCAATATCGTTCATGAAAATTAAGAATGGAATAGTGTTTGTGAGGCATTTATTATGAGGATGTGAATGCGGAAGAGCTCTTGTCGTATGCGCTAGTGCTTCTTTTAAGAGTTCAACTCCTCCATCTTCCTAAATTTTCAGGTTAGTGAAAATAAGCGTTACTTGATTAAAGTTAAAGAAACTACCAATGCAATGTCATCCGCCGATAACGTACATTGGTTGCTCATCTCCTGACATTACAATTGAAATACATTTGAAACGACAGTTCCAGCTAAAAGATTATCATAGTTGCATGAAATATTATCTCTAGCACTTGATGAATTGGGCAGTGGTGACACTTGTCTGAAGAAGTATAAAACTTGTATTGAAAGAACTAGAAAGAGTCAATGGCCGAACTTGGACCATTGCTCATAGAAATATAAAGTTGGACTATAGATCAATGGTGGTTAGATCTGATCACGCAAGGGACAGTCTTGCATGAGAATTTAACATTGCAGAGTCGTCAAATTAGCAAATTAATTGCTAGCTAAGGAGCCGCATAAAGGACAAGGCGGCTCGTCGACAAAATGTTTATCTTTGGGTTATTTTAAAACAGACATTTTGCACAGCCAAATCGATTTACTCATTAAACAGCTTGGTTTCCACTGGCAATGCACAAATGTACAACTGTACAACTGTACAACTGTAAAAATGTACAACTGTAAAAATGTACAACTGTAAAAATGTACAACTACTCAACTGCACAACTGCATGAACACACAAACCAAGGGGATTTTAAAACCTGGCGTTTCAAGCTCATGCAGCAAAATCAATTGCATAAATCGATATGTTTCCTTTCACACTCCCGAATAAATGTGCGCGTTCACATGCGAGACAATCAATGCAATCTTGAGATAGCGGAAAGAAAGACAATGCGAAAATCCTATGGACATTTTTACGGGCGCATGCTGACAAAAACCCATTTTTGTCTCTACAACTGCGGGCAAATTCGCGGCAACTATGCTGATCGCTTTCTGGGTATAATATGTTGCAAAAATCGCTTCACACGCTTCCTTTTTCGTGTAAGCCTCGTGTTGTTTTTCGGAAGTAAATCCTTCTCAAAAAAGAAGGCTGTTTATCTCGGCGATTGCGCACTGACCGGGCACGGTTCTTTCAGTTGAAATGTCGATTACTTTGGAGGTGCATTATCTAAAAATGTATTGCCCAAAGGCATGAGACAATACACATTCTCCACACCACATGTCTGAAATGCAATTTGTTGCGAACAATGCAGTGCCAAGTTGCAGGATTAAATGCGCTGTTGTGATCGAGTCAACTTCCAGCACCCTCGAAACATAAACAAATGCCCACATGCTTTGCGAACAGCACGAAGAAACCGCGGCTGCAGGATGCGCACTTGGCCTCCACATGACCTCAGGTTTTGCTCATCCAATGCGCTTGCTTTCCATGTGAGCACTCTGATGGAAGCACCAGCGAATTAGCGAGGCAACTTTTCTGCAAAACGTAAATCCCTAGAATATTATTAGCTGGATAAAAGAGAGATTTACGCAAGCAAAATACAGCAATATGATTTGCCTTCAAAATATACACTACTTTTGAGTGTAGAGTTCCCGAGAAGAGGCTGTTCCAGGGCACAGTGCTTGATTGCATCCATTGTTCTTCTCCGCGGTCATGCTGCACCAATTCTGGCGCCATGCATTTCTTTGGACCCGTCAAGCATAAAATACGGAGCAGCTCATTGCTCACATGTATTACTCTTGCAAATCAAGCAGACAAGTTGAACGGGCCGAATAATGTGACGGATTGACGCGGATGAACAGGTGATTACACGTTCGCGAAACAAATGAGGGGAGGCTGCCAACATCCCCTTCCAAACGCTGGGAGCGAAGAGAGGTTCAGAGACAAAACAGGCCAAAATTCGTGCGCATCGGCTAAGATTTACAATCTCGTTCCATTCCGTAACAAGCTGTAGAGCACATGCAGCCTGAATGGACAATTGCTCGGAAGCAGCACGTCGGCCAGTCAGGCCGCGGTCGGCAGCTGGCCGCACAAAAATGAAGAATGGCAGGAATAAGCAGTGTTCTGTCTTCAGCGCCTATAAATGCTGACCACATCTGCTCCCCAGGTCCCCGGTCAAGACTACCCACATTGCTCGTTGCTTTGATTATTCTCCTATTTATTGCGCAATCCTCGGCGCTCTTGCTATATTTCTTATAACTAATCAGCTGGTATTTTTTATTGTAAAACATTGCGTTCTTCTATCATGAAGTTCCGCTACTACAGTGCGATGACACAGGTCGTCCTGGTCGGCCTCGTGTGCTTCTTGTGTCCAGGCATGTTCAACGCCGTCAACGGAATGGGCGGCGGTGGACAGCTCGACCCGACTGCCGGTAACAACGCCAACACTGCGCTTTACAGCACATTCGTTGTGTTTGGTGTTCTTGGTGGCGCCATCGTCAATCTCTGCGGTGTGCGCTGGACGATTTTCTGCTCTGGATTCATGTACGCTCTCTACTCTGCCTCATACATCTACCTCAACCACAAGCCGGACGATGGTTCGTTTACTATTGCTGCCGGCGCGCTGCTTGGCATTGGCGCCGGTATTCTGTGGGCGGCTCAGGGCATGATCATGGTCTCGTACCCACGCGAAGAAGAAAAGGGCAAGTATATCGCCGTTTTCTGGATCATCTTCAATTTGGGCGGTATGCTGGGCGGTATTCTTCCGTTTGCCATCAACTACCACTCGGAAAAGGACTCGCTGTCTGACGGCGTGTACATTGCGTTCGTGGTGCTCGAGTGCCTGGGCGCTTTCCTCGGCCTGGCGCTGGCACCGCCGTCCAAAGTGACTCGTTCCGACGGCTCATCCGTCGTCATGGTCAAGTACACAAACGTCGGCAAAGAAGTCATTGAAATCCTCAAGCTGTTCCTCAACCCAACCATGCTTGCCCTTCTGCCCATGTGCTTCACCTCAAACTTCTTCTACACATACCAGTTCAACAACATCAACGCTGCGTTGTTCAACATTCGTACGCGTGGCTTCAACAACATTTTCTACTGGGGCTTCCAAATGCTCGGCGCTTATGCGATTTCGTTCTTGCTCGACTGGCAGCGGCTGCAGCGCAAGACTCGTGGCTTTATTGGATTTGCCATTGTGTTTGTCGTTTTCAACGCTATTTGGGGCGGTTCGCTTGCTCTGCACAACAAGTACCCGGATGGCATTGAGCCCGGCAATCGTATGGACTTTAAGGACACGAAGAAGGCTGCGGGCCCTATTATTCTCTACTTGCTGTGCGGTATTGGAGATGCGTTGTACCAGTCTATGGCGTACTGGGTTATTGGTGCGCTGACAAACGACAACCAGAAGCTGTCGCGGTACGCTGGATTCTACAAGGGCATGCAGTCGTTTGGCGCAGCCATCGCGTGGCAGCTCGACATCAAGGTTATTACCATCAACCAGATTATTGCTAACTGGGTTCTGTTTGGCGCATCCGTGCCGCCCATGCTGTATGTTATCTGGAAGATCAAGAACCACTCCGAGGACCAGTCCATCGAAGCCGAGTCTGCTGATGCGTATGTAGAGAAGGAGGAGAACCTCAAGGCTTAATTTTTTATCTTTAATTTTTGTGCGTAATGCTGTTTTGTTTTCTAATTGATATTAATTCTAAACACGACTTATGTTTGCTCATGCTAGGAGTATTTCAAATGCGAGATGACTGGCTGGGTTTCACGCATGCAAACTGTGCTTGTGATGATCCAACGATCTGGGTTATTATAAAATGTATAACCAACACATTTTACATTACATTACATTATATTAACATTACAAAATTCTGTATTTCTCAGGTGTGGATAAAATGGCATATAGTCATTCACCACATCACTGATCTCATGAATAGTGTCTACAATCGTGGCCAGCATTTGTAGAGACGGAATGAGCAACACCACGTACTGCATAAACACTCGAGCCTCTCTCACCGTATAATAGTCGCTCGAGTGCTTCAAATGCAAGTGGCGGATTCGAGTATCCAACGGTTCTAAATACTCGGTAATGTACTTGCCCGACCGCACATTACGCGCTTCTTTGGGAATATTATTAAACACCATATTCTCCAAAGCAGCGTATTCCAAGCGCCGAAACTTTTTAATCAGCTCAATTAACCACGAGGCGTCAGTTGGCATATGAATTGATACACATGACAAGCTCGGACAGCTCAGCTTGGTATCAAAATTCACATATTTTGCTGTTGCATAAAACTCGATTTTTAGTGCACTTGCGTTTTTAAACACACGAGCCAACACTGCCGTTAGTCGTGGACCATTTGTGCTTTCCAACTGGTTAACCACCATCTTTAGCACTCGTATTTTTGGCATCCGCATTTGACTCAGTGCAAGCACCGCATTGCCTGAGCCTCGGACCTCAATTAGTTGCAACGGCACTTTAAACAAACTACATTCCAACAAACAGCAATGACCCGAACACTCGCCAATATACAGACGTTGCAGCTTGAAAAACCGAGCACGGAAGCCGCTCAGCTTGCCACACATATCCATGGGTTGATCGGCTACACTGTACTGGTAATCTATATGCAATATTTCCAAGCTGTCAAAATCAATACACGATTGCGTGCCAAAACAGTCCCACATATAGTTTTGTGGAACGTTTGTCAACCGCAGAAACTTTAGCGAGCCAGCACACAGTTGTGGGATATAGCTACTTACATCAAATTGCAGTGAAATTTCCAGCCATGTCAGCGTATGTGGAAGCTGCTGCATGGCAAACATTAGCGGATGCTGGCTCGCAAGACTGCGGATTTGATGTAAATAGTTTTGGGCTAGTTTGCTATACATGGAGCAAATAAATACATTATCATCCGTATTTGCAAAACTAATATTTTTCAGGGACGGCAATATCTGAAAGACTGTTTCAGATATTTTGGTTTCTAGTTCCACGGGTGGCAAATATTGCAATTCAGGCATACTTTCATCATGGTCAATGCAATCAAGCTCAATCGTCAATGTATGAACGGTTTTCCACACTTTGTTCTCTCTAAGCGTGTCCAATACTGCCATTAGTTCGTGAAACGGATGCTGTAGATACTCGATTTCAATGTGCAAATGTTTTACCACATGCTGAGAATTCCTCGACACGGCAATACTGGCATTGGAAATCACACGTTTTGCACACTCGACTTGCTCCATCGAGCGCGCACCAACTTTGACAACCACATTTCGATACACTATTGGCATGGCTAACTTGCTCCACCGTCGACACACTTTTAAATAAACTAGCATGTTTTTCCATACATGCAACTCTGCACATTTATCCATGCAGTTCTCTAAAACCAGCACCGCAATATCATCAGGCAGGTCGTTGAAATACATGGATATACTAGGAAAAAGTGTGCTGGGTTTACTGGCCAGAATAAAACAAAGAGCAGAACAAGAGAGACAAAGGGTTTACAAATAGAGTGTAATGACAGCGTTTATATAGGGTAAGAGTAGGATTTGTGATGTTTTTACAGGTGCAGTTTGCTGCGGCAAGACTTGATTCCATAAAGAATTCATAAAGATTGGGGCATTGCATTTGGCGTGAGCCGAGCCCTGGTCGCAGCATCTACCATTTTTTTACATTTGTAATTTATTGGCACGATGCGCGTAGCGTGACAGTTGTGGTGACCAATCACGAGGACGGCTGTCGTTGAACCGTAAAACGTTTGAAACGCCACTTGCTTCTTTTCCTCGATCGAAATAGTTTATATAGTTATCTCTGCTGAAGCGTTCAATTGGCAGCTCATCTTGGTTTCTGTTCTCGCTTTATTCCCTTTTTCCTGACCATCACTTTTAGCGACAATATAAGCCGACTCTATGGGCGCGGCAGACAACCAGCAAGTGCCCGAGCTGGGCGGTGCAGACTCGTATGCGGTTCCTGGCACAAATAAGTTTAGTTCCGGCAAACTGACGCGGCTGCAAGTGGTGGACGACGAGCAGCGGTTTTCGTAAGTGTCTCTTTATTATTTCTGTTATGGCTTGCATAAACCGTAAATTCAAAGTGTATGCTAAAGTCATGGCTTATCTGCAAGAGTAGAGACGAGCTGTCAGCGTATATGCAGCAGCGGTGGGGGCTGGCGGACGCAGGATTTGACTACAACGTGGTAGCAGTATTTGGGTCGCAGAGCACCGGCAAGAGTAAGTGAGCAGTGGGAGGACCGAAAGAGTTTCTGGGTGGTTGAGCGCATTGGCGATGCATAGAGCATGCAAACTAAAATGCGAGAGATGATAGGCACGCTGCTGAACCGGCTGTTTGGGACGCGCTTTGACGTGATGGACGAGGGCCAGCGGCAGCAGACAACTCGTGGAATTTGGGCGGACCGCGGGACCGATGCGATGCCAGTTCTGATTCTGGATGTGGAGGGGACCGATGGGCGGGAGCGCGGCGAGAACCAGGACTTTGAGCGCAAGAGCGCGCTGTTCTCGCTGGCGGTGGCGGAGGTGCTGCTGGTGAACATGTGGGAGACGATGGTTGGGCTGTACAACGGCGCCAACATGGGGCTGCTGAAGACGGTGATGGAGGTGAATCTGCAGCTGTTTGGCGGCAACCAGGGCAACAAGACGCTGCTGCACTTTGTCATTCGCGACCATGTCAGCTCGACACCATTGGCCAATCTGTCCAAGACATTGCGCATAGACATGGACCGCATCTGGGCAGGGCTGAACAAGCCCGAGGGTCTTGAAGATGCCAAGCTCGGAGACTATTTCGACCTAAAGTTTTCGTCGTTGCCGCACAAAGTGCTGCAGCCAGAGAACTTTGAGCAGGCGGCGTTGGCACTGCGCTCGCAGTTTGTGGACAAAAAGTCGAGAGAGTATGTGTTCCAGCCCGAGTACAAGCGGCGGGTGCCGGCGGACGGGTTCCCGCACTACGCTGAGGCGGTCTGGGAGAAGGTGGTGAGCAACAAGGACCTGGATCTGCCGACGCAGCAGGAGCTGCTGGCGCAGTACCGCTGCGACGAGATAGCAGCGGCCGCTCTTGTCCCGTTCCGAGCAGCGATTGATGCGCTGCGGCCTCGTGTGCGCGAGGGCGAGATAGTGCATGGACTGGGCGAAGTAGCGCGGACAGCGCGCAGCCAGGCGCTTGGGGCGTTTGACGACCAGGCAGCGCGGTACCATTCTGAAGTGTACGCAAAGAAGCGCATGGCATTTGTGCAGACGCTGGACGGGGAGCTGCATGCGCTGGCGCTGAACCAGGTCAAGAATGCGCTGTCTCAAGCTGCAGACAAATTTTCTAGCGAGAGCCACAAGGCGCTAGAAAAGGCAGCAGAGAGCAGCGATGACAGCAGCTTTTCGGTAGTTGTCGGGGCCGTTCGCAAGCGTGTGG
Organism: Coemansia sp. RSA 720; assembly: GCA_027577495.1. Taxonomy (NCBI): domain Eukaryota; kingdom Fungi; phylum Kickxellomycota; class Kickxellomycetes; order Kickxellales; family Kickxellaceae; genus Coemansia; species Coemansia sp. RSA 720. The sequence goes on along the minus strand of JANBQV010000085.1, from coordinate 14,858 downwards.
CAGCGTGGTTTGGAGAGCTTGTGGACAGCCTGACGATTGAGGGCGCAGAGTGGACGCTTGCGCCAGAAGTCAAGCAGCTCGAGACGACGCTGGACGCAATTACAGCCAAGCTGCGTGTAGCTGAGATGGAGCGGGCGCTGAAGCAGCTGCGGCGCCGGGCGCAGGACACGCTGAGTGAGGTGGTGGCCGATCGCCTGAACAACCCTGACGACAGCATGTGGAGCGGCGTTATGGCGGGCTTTGACGCAGCCAATAAGGAGGCGGAGCAGCAGCTGCGGCGGCGCATGGACATGGCCGAAGTGTACGGCGGAGAACAGCGCGAGAAGCTGCAGCGGGCATTGCGGAGCGGCGTGTGGGAGGACATGGTTCGCGGGCTGAAGGAGGAGGTGGCTGACCAGATGGTGCTGCTGAAGCTGCGCTCGGCGCTGGAAGACCGCTTTCGCTACGACGAAGCTGGGCTGCCGCGTGTATGGCGGCCATCTGACGACATTGACGCCCAGTTTGCGCAGGCACGTAGTGCCGCTCAGGCATTGTTGCCGTTGTTCAGTCGCATCGACACCAGCTCATCAACGACACTGCCGCAGCCAGTGTCTGCCGGCGTCGGGACGTTCTTTTCGTCAGGATTTGACGTCGAGCGCTCTCTCGTGCTAATCTCAGCATCGCGGCAGCGTGAGCTGGGCAAGCGGTTTGGGCGTGAGGCTGATGCGTTGTATCTCGAAGCTAAGCGCGCAATGGTAACCACGCAGAACCATGTGCCTGTATGGGTAATGGTGCTGTTGGTACTGCTTGGGTGGAACGAGGCGATGGCCATTTTGTTCAATCCGCTGTACTTGGTGCTGACGGCACTGATAGCTGGCTCTGCGTTTGTGTTGCATAATTTGCGGTTGTGGGGCCCGGCGGTGCGGGCTGTGGGCGGACTGGTGAATGTGGCAAATGATCATGTGCATGAGCTTTTGGTGGAGGCGGTAAATCGCACTGATCCGGGTCGTAATCGGGATGCTCCAGCAGAGGGCCGCTCGCGGAGGCAGGTTCGTTCAGAGGATATTGAGTTGGAGCCGCTGGGCGATAGCTCGAAAGACTCGTCTGATTTAGTCAGCCGCAGTAGCAGCCACAGCAGCCATAGTATGAGCCGTAGCAGTAGCAAGTCGCAGCTGCACACGTGATTTCATATTTTATTTCCTACTAAAACTTTTATATTTTGATCTGCCGAAAAAATTTTTGTTTTGCTTTTTCTCTTTTGGTTACTCTTATATTCTAATCTCGGTAATTAAGTGAAAATGAGCCAGAACGACATTCAGATAAAGTCGCCCGACGAGGTCAAGAGCTACCCCGCGACAATGAAAGTGTACACGCGGACCGGCGACAAAGGCACGAGTGCGTTGTTTACCGGCGAGCGTCGCGAAAAGAACGACGCAGTGTTTGCTGCCCTGGGCACGACCGACGAGCTGTCCTCAATGCTCGGCCTGGCCATCGCCCACTTGGAGTCCACTCCCGCCTCCTCGATCATTCCCCGTCTCGAGATCATCCAATGCTTGCTGCAAGACGTTGGCTCAAACGTTGCCACGCCGGTAAACTCAAAGTCCCAGGCCAAAGTCAAGCGCACCCGGTTCGACGCACAAAGCATGCATTGCACGCGTCTTGAAGAGTGGATCGACGAATATGCAGAGAACTTGCCCGTGCATCGGTCGTTTATTTTGCCGTCGGGCGGGTTGGCTGCGTCCACCCTACATGTGGCGAGGACGATTTGTCGGCGTGCGGAACGTGAGTTGGTTCTGTTGCTGGAGGATATTGACAAGGAGACGTTTATGTTTGTTAATCGGTTGAGTGATTTTTTGTTTGTGGCAGCAAGGTGGGTGGCCATGCAGCAGGGAATAACGGAGAAGATTTATGTGCACCAGGCAGGGCGTAATACAGAGTTTGACAAGTAGGCATTTTTATAATAAATGTGTGGGATGTTTAGTGTAATTGACTAAATGCGTATGTTGATGTATTGTTGGCACACATCCTACTATACATTCATTTGCCATAATGACCCCATGATACACCATGCACCACAATAAAACAGACAACCAAACATTATAAAACAAGAACAACATTCTTCACCTCTTCTTACTCTATCTTTGCACTATGGACTTGAAAAATATCAATAAAGCATATGTTCGTCTATTTTCATCCAAACGACGAGTAGACTTGGACCTTTCTCCGCTGGCCCACAAAAAGGCTGATGACCCGTGCAGTGAGACTGTGACAGAACTGGCATATGTGTTGGGCAAAGGATGCTTTGTCACATTGTACTCGATTTGTGTGTATGAAGCAAATGCTGTGTGCTACAATTTTGTGCTCACGTATCCTGATGATGTGCGTAAATTTTAAAGAGCTTGTTTGTTGGTTCACTAGCATACAGGTATTTTGGTAAACAGTCAGTTGAATTGTTGTGATACTTTGAATTTTACATTGGAAATTATACTGGTCTTTAACCATGATAATAAATAGGTTTATCAAATTATCACTGTCTTTGGAAAGCCCAATGGCCAGTAAATTAAATGTGTAAAAAGATGCAACAGGATGGGGCGAGAAAATATAAAAAATGCAAAAAGGAAACAAAGGAGCAAAGGAAGCAAAGGAAACAGAGAAACAAAAATGCAAAAAGGAATCAAAGAAGCAAAGAAGCAAAAATAAAAAATAAAAGAAAAAATTGCTGTCCCAAAGCTTGTCACCAATCAGGTGAGATGGTAAATGAATAAATTTATAAACACAAAGAATACTAATAGAACAGAAAGATATAATATATACATTAATCAATCCAGACTTTAAACAATAAAATTCAAAGGAAACAGGCAGCATTGTAAGTATGCATGCTTGAAAATATGCACTAATAGGCTTATGCCTAAATAAAAGAAACAGACCTACTATATAAACTTGGATTGCACTCCACCCTTCAGCACATTAGTTTTTTATCAACACATCCTCCTAAACAACACTATCCAAGTTCATTATTATTTTCCAAAATGACAAAATCGTATGTAGAGGTCAGCACCTCTAATGGTTTTGTTCATGACACATATAAAGGGAAGTTGGGCGATGCAACTGCCTTACAGAAAGCAAAAGAAATTTCTGGATGGACCAATGTCACCCATGTGTTTCACGAACGTTATTCAGGTGGGATATATTATTATTCATTTGCAACCTTTTAATGAATAGGTATGTCGTGTGAACTGCAAACCACTATGATAAGCAGGCTCTAGAAATATTTGCTGGTTATATTCCTAGAAACATTTAATGAAGAGGTTTGCTATAGCCGTCACTGCAACTTTCCAAGCACAATAAAATGGTATTGAATGTGGGGCTTCTTATGTGCTGACAACAACACTACTGATTGCTTTATGTACTGTTTTTCTAGACTTTCATGAGCAATGTAGTGAGACATTTAACAAGTGCAATTAGATTAAATAAAGGGCAATTAAAATATAAAAATAGACTTGTTAATCTACAAACTCATTATGTTATACTGTTGCAAGCGCCTCATCTAGGAAGCTGGCCTGGCCAATACCCTTTGGGTCCAATGGAACATCAGCTGGGTGAAGCATCATACCCGAGTACTAGTCTGTGCTGCTAACCTGGTTGCTACCCACTGGCCAGTAATTACATTAACTAGAATGGATCCAAGAATATTCCACTATCTTTGTTTAGACTGCACATTAATAGCTGCGTTTTTAGTCTAGTCTTTTCCAGCTGTTATTACTCAAATACAGTTGTTTCTTATAACAATACTTGTAAAGCGAACTTACTAATCAGTAAATTAAATGTGTAAAAAGATGCAACAGGGTAGGACAAGAAAAAACAAAGAAACAAAATTAAATTATAAACACAAAGGAAAATAACGAGTAGAAAGATTTAATATAAAAATTAATCTATCCACACATTAAACAAAAAATACAAAGGAAACAAGCATCATTGTAAGCCTATATGCTAGAATATGTGCACTAATAGGTTTATGCCCAAAGAAAAACCCAGCCTACTATATAATCGAGGATTCTGCCCACTGTCTTTTAGCACAATAGTTTTTATTCTACACCTAATTACTTAATAGCACTATCTAACTTTATCCTCTTTATACAACATGGCGTTCACTTTTGTCAGTGTCGACATCAGAGGTGGTGGATCAAAGTATGAAACATATAATAACCAGTTGAGTTATGAACAGGCCTTGAACAAGGCAAGAGCTTGGGCAAATACTAACAGTGTCATTTTAGCTTGTCCATCATACTGGTCAGGTGCTACATATGTTTATAAGTTCAAAACAAATTAGTAAAAAACATATCTTAATGACCACATTATCAGCTGGATGAAAGAGTATTGCTAGATATACATATTTAGTATAAACCCTACAATGCAGCACCTTTAGCGGTGTTTGTATTATTTGCTGAGTAATAGTAGAAGCTGTAACAATGAACTTTATTCATAAAATTACAGGTATACAAATGATAGTGAAATATATACACATAATAATTGATAGAGCAATTGATAACTATTCAGTGTTGCAACCCCTGTTCAACTAATCAATTAGATGTGATGGTATATAAAAATGGGCAAATTCCTTGGCTGATCCAAAAACTCATTCCATCATTTTTTACATTGGTACAGCAGAGTTTAACAAACGTATACCATTATGGATTCCAACATTTATGAGCGAGCAATTGTAGCTCTGTATGAATCAACTGAAGCCATTAAGCTTGGTTGTCCTGCTCTTGAGTTTAGAGTGGTTACCTACGATACAGCCGAGAACATTGCACGGGCACTTGACGATATGAGAAAGAATTGCAATATTGTTTTTGATTCAACTATTCTGTTCATAAATCATCCATTATACAGATATGCACTTAGAAATCCAGGCGATAGAGAACAATATATATTGCCTAGGTAGAATTTAATTATCTGGATACTACTAAATAAAGCTTGAATACATTGTTACAATAGCACGTGAATGAACAGTGTTTAAAAGGGCACAGGCTAGGAGGCCATGTAAATGCTATTGAATATAATAAAGTGTATTTTAATTAAATATAAAAGAAAAGGCTATACTTGCCTATTAAAAATATTCTTTTATATGGCTGATGTGACATAGAACAGGCACCAGCAAGGAAAAACAGACTCACCATGATATTAGCTAAGGTGGCGGATAAACACCCGGGAAATTATAGTTGCAAAATTAAATACATTAATGATGTATCTAATGGGTTTGACCCGTTCGACTAGTCTGCAACAATACTGATTCCATAACATTACCCTATAGTTTGTCTGATTAATACACAATGGCTTTTACTTTTGTTAGTGTCGGCATCAGAGGTGGTAGATCAGAGTACAAAACATATAGTGGCAAGTTGAATTATAAACATGCCTTAGCCAACTTGATAGCCCTGCCAGTTTTGGCAGGGCTATCAAAAAGAGCATTTCATAATGGCTAGGTCTTATATATGTTTATATTATCAAAACCAACTGAGCGAATGTATGCATTTAATGACCACTTTAACAATAGTTTTTATAATTGTACTAGTTCACCAAAGCTTATAATTAAATCCATAATGCAATATCTTTAGAGTTTATATCATTTGCTGAATAGAAATGTAAGGTGTAACAATTAACTCTATTCATAAAATCACAGGTATGTAAAAGAAAGTGCACAATAGACACATAATAATTGATAGAGCAACCGTCTACTTTTCAGTGTTGCAACTTCTGTTGAACTAATTGAATAGAAAGTCTGGAATATAAAAATGGGCTCATTCCTTGACTGAACCAATTAACTCATTCCATCAACCATCACCAACTTTTAACAATTATACAGCAGAGTTTAAACAAGAATATATCATTATGGAGCCCAACACGTATGTGCCAGCAATTGTAGCTCTATATGAATCACCTTATGCCATTGAACAAGGTTGTCTTGCTATTGCAGTCGAGACGATTGACTACAACACACCTGAGACCATTACAATTGCACTCAACAATCTTACCAAGGGATGCCACTATGTATTTTGTTCAACTGTTCTATTCAATAACATTTGTCCTATATACAGATATGCACTAGTAATTCCAAGCGATAAAGCTCGTGTTGCACAGAGTACCTAGAGTTTAAGTATCTGAATACTGCTAAATAAAGCTTGAATACATTAACCATATTTTGCATTCGGTAAAAGTGCTTTTAGTAGTAACTGCAACTAGTGGAAAAAGAAACTCGTCTAGTAGTGTATTGTGTTATATAGCTATTTTAACAATACGCAACAAACAGAAAGTAAACAGGGAAAAAGAATAGTTTCATGCTGTGTTTATGGCAACGGGCAAATAGGTTGGCCTTTTTCCCCAACATTTTTAATGTGTACAAGGCTAGCTGTAAAGGACGATAGTAGCTTGGTGTGCCAACCTCCAATCGAAAGATGGAGCACCATAGGAAAATTTCTGTTAGTAAGAAAATAGCAAAACACACCCATCTGCCAAAGAACCCTGTTTTCCTTTAACTAAGACGTATCTTGCACATCCATTTGTATCAATAGCACATTATTTCTATTCTATGAGGCATCCAACATTATGTACCCCACGACCTACCAATAGAAACAAACCCTAGCTAATTACATAGCAAAAAATAAACAAACGGCATTATATTTTTGCCAGATAATTATAAACATATACGAAATAAAAACTAATCAGCAGTATCCAAGTCATCAGCACCCGATACCTGCTTGTGACACGCAACGCCCGAAGACAAGCCCAACCGGGCCTGTAAATCAAACTGCAACAGATGCTTACGAGCCTCCCAATAATTGCCCCAGCCAACGCCCACATGAGCGGTTGGCGAGATAATAGCACCCAAATGCGACACTTTAGGCGCCCCCAAACGGTTTGTGTCGTCCAGCCCAGAAAAGCTGCTCACCCGAGCACGCGGTCGCTGCGGCGTACGATATGGCGTACCAATCACCGACGCAGCCTTGCGCGACACTCGAGCTAAAGGCGACACCGATGCTTCAGGACGCGCACGATGACTGGCCATCGACAGAGGCGGCGATGGGAACGGCAACTGAGGCTCATACCGCAAACTGTCGTTGGCAAATATATCGCCCATACTTTCTCCAGCCAGGCACCGCACATCCACGCCAGAGTCACGATCCGCGTGCATTGCATACGGATCTGCCCGCGTTGCCGTCCCGGGAGTTTGCAGCACAAACGAATCGCCATAATGCACACGATGGTCTGGAGCACCAGCACGCAACTCACGAATGGCCTGCTCATGGTCGCCCAGCATTTCAGTGTACTCTGCGGCCATCGACTGCACAACTCGATCCAGTTCCTCACGCTTTACAACGAGCCACTCGAGCCGCTCCTCCCCATCCTTGCGCTCTATCTCACTGCGTGCAACACGCACGTCAAGCTCACTCACCCGCCGCTCCACAAGTGCTGCATACACACGCTGTCGCTCCTCATTCACCCGCACGCGTTCTTCCGCCTCGTTCAGCGCCGCCGCAAGCTCACTGATGCGGTCGCGCGCCTCACTCAACGCTCGCTGCACATGTGTGTGTTCGTGGCTGCGTCGTGCGCCATTTTGCGTCTGGTCCACAACTTGTGCCATTGCTTCCATGTCAGTTTGCAACGCCTGCACACGGGCGTTTAGCTCGTGGTTCGTGCGGTCGTTTGACACGAGACGCACGCGTGTCGCGTCTTCGCGAGCAACCAGGTCGGTTACCGAGACGCGCATTTGGTCGACTCGAAGCGACTGCTCGTGCATCCACCGTCGGTCGCGTTCCACTGCACTTATGCGTTGCCGCAAGTCGTCATGAGTGGATTCCAGCGCGTCCACGCGTTGCTGCAGTCGTGTGTTGTGTTGCGCCAGCTCGAGGCCCATATGCGCTGCTGCTTCCAGCTGAGACGTCGTCTCGTGCAACCGATGCCGGAGCGTATCGACGTCATCCGTATCGTACTCTACTATATCGAAGACTATTAGTGCATTTCTCGTTCTAACCATAACGAGTGCTTGAGTTACTTACGCTGAGGGTCCATATTCATTATCAAAATATCGCTATAAAGTCAAGAAGCAAAAATACAAAACAACGCCTCAATCGTAACGGGAAACAGGAAAGGGGGTTTGCTGTTTTTGTGCATAACACTCTCCCCGACTGGTCCAACAAATGAAACGCCACTATTGCAATCATTGAGCAACCACCGCTTTGCCAAAAAAGGAGTTTGCCCTGCCATAATAACATCGGTATTGATCAGAGCTTGTATTTATCTAATCAAACTACGAACATTCATGGAAGCATTTGGGACAGGTCTTCCAGAGCGCAATACTCTGAACTGGTTTACCATGGCGATTTCACAGCAACACGAAATTGATCGTATAATGGAATATCCATTACGTCCATTACTGCCAAAAGCGGCTCGAAAAAAGATTGGGAAACAAGCTTGTTGATTTGTCTGCAGCAGAACCGGGAATAAAAACAAGCGGTCCTGCTTTGTCAGTGTTACTCGGATAAAGCGTGGGATATACGGAGCCGAGACTGGAGCGGGAATGGATTTTTGCTATCTTGTGCCAAGCATTGGCCTAGCCCGCGCTCGCTTTAACAAACATTTGCGCGTCACCACTAATTTTTCACTCTTTTTCCTCAATTCCACAAACAATTCTATAAATTTCGATTTTTCGGGAAACTCCCAGATACCACAAACGAAAAAGCAAACAAACAACAATAGGCCGCCGAAAAGGGGAACACGCGATGGCAAGCAAAGCTTCTTCTTCCTCGTCGCCGTCGTTTAGCAAATCAGCATTTCCCGACACTCGCACACCGTCGGCCGTAGATTTCCCAGGGGCATTTACGACAAAGCCAAAGAGCAGACGACATATTTCGGTAGGGCAGATAATGAAGGGCGGGTTTGCCGAGACTGTTAGTGGAAGTTTGAATAATGTTGTGGGCGGGGTGTATAGTATTGTCAACTATGTGAACCCGCTTGGGTCGGGCAAGGCGGGAGAGCATGGGGCGTCGGACTCGGGGCATAGCGAGGCCAGTGATAAGCCAGGGTCTGGCGAGCCAAAAACAAGCTCCGGCGAGCTAAAGCCAGACCCTGCTGAGCCAAAGCCAGACTCGCCGCTTTTGCTGCACGCGCCATCGGCCGGCACATCCGTCGCCGCCGACCTCGACGAGCACTGTTTGGCCGACGCCAACGCCGACAACCCGGAAAACAACCGACCTCCCACGCCCACCAAAACATCTTTTACGCGCATGCTCCGCTTCCCAGCTCATTCTGTAACCGACCCGTCCATGCACGCCAGCAGCGCCGAGTACAAACAAGCCGTTCGAAACGACCCAGTGTCCCGCAACGTGTCGCAACGCACCGGGCAGCAGTTCCGGCCCGGTGCCGAAGAAAAGCGCCGGTATATGCGCCGAATGAGCAAAGCGCCGCAGATCGAGGCGACGCCGTTGGACACTCGTAGGTCGACGAGCGAGCAGCGGCGCAAACGGTCGACGTCAGTTGCGTCGAGCATTCCTTCGGACGATTCGGATGAGTCGGAGAGCGACGAGGAGGTTGATGCGGAGATAGCGCAGTTTTACCAGGCAGCAGCGACGCAACGCAGCGACTCGAAGAACCGGGCGATCGAGCCTTGGCGGTTCATCTCGCCCCGCGTCAAGCGCGTCAAACGGCGTGTGCTGTGGCGTTTGTTTTTGGCGCAAGAGCTGAATCCTGCCGTGTACGACGAGGCCACACACGTTGCAAACGCATCAGCAACCCCGAGCATAACGTCGAGTCCTGTTGTGTCGCCACAGTCTGCCCGCGCTCCAGTCCCCGCATCGCCCCGGTCTCCGCCCTCAACAGTTGTGGGCTCATCGCGTCGCGACGTGCAAAGCGTAGGCGACGTGGCCAGCATGCGGCGTCGCATGCTCGAGCCAGCTTCTCGCACAGACGACTCGCACAAAGGTCAAAATAGTCATGGACGGCTGCGCACGCCGTCGGTTGCGCCCAGCGTTGATTCGCTGGGCAGCGGTGTAGCGCAAACACGAGTTGCAGAGCCTATGCACAAGAACGCCGTTTGGACGATGGAGTTCAGCGTGTGCGGAAAGTACTTGGCTGCCGGCGGCCAGGACGGCGTGGTGCGTGTGTGGCGGATTGCGCCGTTTGCGCGTGAGCAGGCAGCGGAAAAAAGGCGCTCAGAGTCGCCCTCGTCGGCCAGCGGCACTGGGCTGCCTCAGGCTGTGCAGGCAGCAGGTCGCGCTCGCAATACCGGCACTTTTGGCGATGCAAACGGGCCCGGGCGAGCGCACATCCGCCAGAAATCAGCAATGCACGAAGGCTCAGACATGATGCCGTTTACTAATGCTGCGCCTATTGCAAAGGGCAAGCACTTGCGCACGTTCTCGGTGGGCCAGCCCACGCTGCCCGCACGCTGCGCCCGCCAGCTGCATGACCCTGAGCCGCTGACGTCACCGCCCATTGCCAGCACCGACTGCGCCGATCCAGACAGTGCACAGACAGCGCAATTGCACCCGATGCACGCATACGAATTGCTCGAGCCCGTTCCGTTCCGCTCGTATGTCGGCCACACCTCCGATGTGCTCGCTCTGTCGTGGTCCAAAAACGGATTTCTGCTCTCTGCATCCATGGACCGCACCGTCCGCCTGTGGCACCCACACCGCCCCGAATGTCTGTGTACGTTCCGCCACCGCGACATCGTCACATCCGTCGCATTCAATCCTCGCGACGATCGGCTGTTTATCTCCGGGTCGCTCGACTGCCGCTTGCGCTTGTGGGACATTCCGGCTCGCAGCGTTCGCCATTGGACCAGATTGCCCGAAGGCCAAATGGTGACGTCAGTTGCATATACAGGGTCAAAGGGCGACAATATTGTTGCGGGAACGTATCGCGGCATGTGCGTGTTTTACTCGACCGACGGCCTGGCTGTGCAGGGTCGTATGCACGCTCGGTCGTCGCGGGGCCGCAACGCCAAGGGCAGCAAGATTACAGGGTTTGCCAACGCGCCCACCGGCCAAATGCCTGCCGCCCTGTTGCGTCGCTTGCTGGGCCCTGCACAATACGATACGCTCATTTCGCATCCCCGCCTGCTTGTGTCGAGCAACGACTCACGCCTTCGTATGTTTTTGCCCAGCGAGCGGGAGCTTGAGCGCAAGTACAAAGGACATGCCAATGCGTCGAGCCAGGCGTACGCACGGCTGAGCGCCGATGGCCGCTACATAGTGTCGGGGTCTGAGGACCACAACATTTATGTGTGGCCGGTGGCTCAGGACAACGCCGCCACTGTGTCCACGCACCCCAACAGCGACCATATTCGACGTGCTGGCCGTGCCACTCCCGCTGCCAATACCGAAGCTGTTCGCTCAGAGAAGCCTTTGTTGGCTACGCTGTTTGGCCGCAAACGCACGCAATACGAGCAGACAAAGCAGGTCGACACAACTGAGGAATGGGAGAGCTTGGACGGCAAAGTCGAAGAAAAGTCCATTTATGAATATTTCCCGGCTCACGACGCTGCTGTGTCCCAGGCCCTGTTTGTGCCGGCGGTTACGCTCCAGTACTTGGCCGACCACGACGACCCTATTTTCTCGCGCCGCAAAATGCGCCGCACAAAGCCCAGCGGCGACGTCGAGAACATATTGCCGGCCAGCCCGAACGCCACGTTTGGCGGCTCTCAGAGTCTGGGCGAAGACACTGACGAGCTACGTGACGCTGTCGAAGACATGACGTCCATCATTGTGTCTGCCGACACCAACGGATGCATTCGCGTGTTCCGCAAAGACATTAATGTACACACAAGTGAGGGTGCTGATCAGAACCAGTCGCATGTGTCGTTGATCAGGGCCAAGGAAAGCGTGGGGTCGTTGACTCGGGCAATTACTCGGGACAAAAACTCTGATCTCAACTCATATGCCATGCATGCAGAACATATGAAGCACCCGCCGTCGTTGACATCTACCCCGTCGTTCTGGAACAGACTGGGTCGGCGGATGTCGCAGAAGCGTCACACGTCGTCGACGTTTGCTGGCCTGCCCAGCTCAACCGAAGACGTGCCGAGGGCTCGGGCTGCGTCGGGCTCCGAGTCCATGTCGTTGGCGGCAATCGCCGAAACATCGTCCGTGTCTGTGAACAAACAGACAAATGTGTGTGCGCATTGCGGGAACGACAAGTTTATTGACTTTGCGGTTGCTCCTGCCGGCACTGCCAACCAGCCCGTGAGCATCTCGGTGTGCGAAAAGTGCAAGCACGTCAGGAACCTGCCCGTTTAAATCGAAATGTCCGACTTGATATTTTATTTGGTTTAATTATAATCTACAATAATTCTCTGGCATAAACCACTTGACCACTGCAAATATTCAATACTTGCTCCACATTTGCTCGCTTTCTCATTCACTCGTGCCAGCTCTAAATCTGCGCCGCTCTTTCACAACAACAAAATATAAACTTGTGGCTGCTTGTCTTTCTTTTTGTGCATTCAAACTTTTTGCCCACTCTTTTTAACCCGCAATGGAGAAGGCAATTCACAAGGCCACTCGCAAAGATGCCGTGCATCCCAAACAGAAGCATGTTGACAGTACGTATTTTTCTGTTTGATTCAACAACCAAGAGGTGGTTCTAATTACATGTGCTGGTGTAGCTCTCATTCAGATGACCCTGTCGGGCGCGTCCATGGAGGAGCTGTTTATGCTCGTTCAGGACAGATTTTCAGAAGCCAATTGGGTGGTAAGTATGCATTTCTTGGCGCTTTTGTTCTCACGAGCTCCTTTTTCTCACTTTTGTACATCACTCTAGATATCGTTCAAGGCGCTGATACTGGTTCACATTCTGATGCACGAGGGCAACGGCCCTGCCATATACGACTATTTGATCCGACGCCCCAATGCACTCGACATGCACCGGTTCCGCGACCGGCACGGAACAAAGGGCGTGTCAGAGTTTGAGCAGAGCAAGAACGTGCGCACATATGCCGCATATCTCAACGACAAAGTGCTAGCGTACAAGGCCATACGTATCGACCACGTAACTCAGGGCAATCCGAATGGATCACAGATCTTTGTCAAGCAGCCAACCGACATCAAATTCATGCTGCTCGAAGTATCGACCGTGCAAAAGCAGCTGCACTCGGTGCTAAAGAACCGGTTTGACACGGACACGCTGGACAACGAGACAACGTTTTCCGCGTTCCGGTACTGTTTGCGCGACATGCTCAAGCTCTTCCAAGTGATGAACTTTGGCGTGATGAAGATGCTCAAAGTGTATTTCCAGATGCCCGAGGAGGACATGCGACGGGCCCTGGATCTATACAAACGGTTTGTCAAGCTGACTGACCGCACCGCTGAGTATTTGAAAATAGCGCGGCAGTTTGAGACGATCTTTGGCTTTACGATTCCAAACTTGAACCATGCGCCGTTGTCACTGTCGCGGGCGTTGGAGGACTTTTTGAACATGCCGTTGGACGAGCGGAAAGAGACGGTGAGCGCGATGAAGTCAGCTCCAAAGCCCGTGCAAGCGCGCACAAACAGCGACAGTGCGCGCAATGCAAACGCAGGGAGTGTGCGGATGGGTCCGAATGGGCGGGTCAAGCCAGACTACGGGCTGCGGCTCAAGCCTGAGCTGTTGGCGTTAAGCGACGAGTCGCCGCCTCCATCGGCCAAGCCAGCGCGAGACCATGTACGGCCCAAAGCTGCAGCAATTGCGAGCACGTCGACGCTAGACCAGCCGACGAGCGGCGGCACCGAAAGCGATGCAAAACCGGCGACTAAAGACATAGACTTTATTGACTTTTTTTCGAGCATCGACGACGAGACAAGTGTGCCTGCTGGTCCGAGTGCTCATATGGGTGAGTCGGGAGCTGTTGCCAGTGGGACTGCGCAGCCGGCAGCGGTTACTGATTTTGATGCGATGTTTTTTGCGCTCAGCAATCCGTTTGCCGCTCAGCAGCAAGTGCAGCAGGTTCCGCAGCAGCAAATGGCAGTGCCGTTTACATCTATGACGTCGGCACCGATGGGCGTGTCGCAGCCGTTTAATGCGTTCGGGGAAGCGAGCACGGCATTAGTCAGCTCTAATGCGTTTGCCAGTGCCGATGCGTTTGCCAGTCCCAGTGCGTTTGGGTCTGCAGGATCTAATATGACGCCGTTTCAAGCGCCGCAGAGTGGGTTGAGTGTGGCGGCGAACAATCCGTTCCGACAATCGATGTTTCCGGTTCAGGATGATGCGGCGTTGGTGAGTCAAATGGCGCAGATGAGTTTGCAGCAGCAGCAGCTTCAGCAACTGCAGCTGGAGCAGCAACGAGCACAACTCCAACAGCAACAGGCACAACTCCAGCAGCAGCAACTTCAGCAGCAGGCGGCGTACAATCCGTTTGCTCAGCGGCAAACCATGTACATGGCAGAGTCCACTCAGTCGCAAACTGCGTCGTTTTCAACAGCTGCGAGTTCTGCGCAGGTTGCAAGTGGCCAGCAAACTGATCCGTTTGCGCACTTTAATGCGGCGTTTAGCACTAATACGAGCAACGTGGCTAGTGTCCAGCAAGGACAGATGGGTGCGCATAATCTTCAGCCGGCGGGTGCGCATAACCTTCAGGCGGCAATGAACAATGGGAATTTTGCGAATTTTGATTTTTTCAAGTAGTGGTTTCGGTTGGTGCCTGAATTTTTTTGTTACAAAAGTATCCCCTTATTAATAAAAACTATTGTTTGCTTGCTGCAGTTATTTTTTATTGATTTTGTAATTGTAAAAGTGCAAGCCAAAAATTCTTAACCATATAAAGCTGGCTTAGCGATATAGTATCCACTGGATGACGAAAACAATATAACTAGCAATCACAATCAAATCATCGGTTTTTAGGTCGT
>JANBQV010000084.1:0-58796 GCA_027577495.1 Coemansia sp. RSA 720 | reverse complement strand
TCAGCTGCGTGAGACCAATGACTGGCAGCATAATAGGCATGGTCTCAATATAGCGCGCATCAGGGGCAGAGTCGGGATCTGACAGCCATTCGAGTACATTCAGCCCTTGAGGATACGCATCTATAACTCGACTGTCTTGAGCCTCGTTACAGAGAAACTCTGACATGCGCTGCACAAATCCACGAACAAGAGGCTTGTACACTTGTAGCATCCATTGGGCCTCGTCTAGACAGCTTCCCGTGCCACGCTGGCCGCCAAACAATGCCATCAAATGAGTTGAGTCCGATGATAGCAAAGCTGGCTGCTGGGGCGCTGCTTGATACAGCACGCGTGCGCCAGGGACATTCCACAGCGAGTAGTAGGCGCGGATAATAGCACGAGCACGCTCTTCGCTTAGTTCCTGCTGTTGGATAGCCACATGAATGTTGGTATCGCCAGCACGCAACTCGTCGTTTAGCGCTTCAAAGACTAATAGCGCCAGTGGTTTGCTGTGCTGGATACAAAACTCGAGAAATAGAGCAAAGAGCTCCAAGCGCCCCAGAGTGCTGTCAAATTCAGACTGCTCAAACTGAAGTGCTAGTTCATGGAGCTGGACGGCAGAATCAGGAATTGCCTTTAGGGCAATTGATACTGGCCCGTGGTTGATACGGACAACTGTCAGCGTGGTCATTTAAAAAAGCTATACTTGGTAAAATCTTAAAATATAAATTTAGTTGTTTGCAATGTGTTTGAAGCTTGAGAAAGGTAGAGTATGGCAGAATACAAAAGTTGCTCAGTTACCCAGATCTATGCTTTTAAAGTTTCCATAGCCTACAGACAACACCAATATGGAATAGGAGGTGGTATACGTTTAGGACAAAAGAAAAATGTTACATAAATTGGTCGATATATGGTCATACTATGTCGCACTCTTTAAAAATAAACAATGCTGCAAAGCCCATTATAATACACTGGTGGCGCAATATTTATTTAGCTAAAACAAAATTGCCCGGAACAATTATCTTGTACCTCGAAATTTAGTCACACGCACATCAGCGTATGTATTCACGATAAGAAAATGTTCCCAGCTAAACAACAATGCCGAAAAAATATTTAGAGCAATCACAGCACAAGAGCTTTGTTAAGGAAATAAGGGATAACCTTTGTTTGGGCTGGTGTAATATATATAAATATAATGGTATTATTTAGTTGATAAAACAAACAAGAGCTGAAGCATACTACTCAGAGTATATCAACAAATTAAACTATATACCGGGTCATCGAGATTTGCATACATATGACTCTAGTGGCAGTCAAGAATAAACAAGTATGTTTGTTTATTCTTTTTCGCATAAACAGAAAAACTCGCATTCTAGTGGGCTTGTTTCTCTAGTCCATAATTGCGACATGATCAATTGAGAGTAGGATGATGAGCATCCCATGAGTATATCAAGAGGCGCATGTACCACACATAAGAAAAGCGTAACATGTGAACTTATTGGCAATGCACGACACTGCGCTTGGTCATGCGAATGGGCAACCGGCCTTTGAACATTACATATCAGAAAGCTACATGAGCCTCATATTGCACACACATATTGCGAGCGTCAATGGTACATTGTGGCGTAGAGGAAACAGGGAGCTCCATAGTGAGGTGTAATCCGGAGTCCATACGAGTGAGATCAGCTGCGTATGTGTGAATTAATGCAGAAATTTTTTCGGTGGCTTGAAATGAGTAAGCATTGTTGTCAGACGTTGCTTGGGTTGTGTAGCAGAAAGTCTACAAAAGTATCACGCGCACTCGGTATTTGAGCACAGGTGGTGGTCAGTCTGACGTGATAGGGTCTGTGCTCGGCAGACACAGTGGCCGAGCAAGTCCTTTAATTGGCTTTCTCAACATGTAGCAGCAGCGTTGATTAAGAAATTCAAAGCCGAGAATTCCCACACTCGATTTATTCTGGAACGAATTTCCAGATACGATGCTCGACATGCTGCTAAAGTCACTAGCATTGTTGTGGTATGGCATGTCTATGACAATGTGGATTTCCACTTTTCGTGAATAACGGGCTCAGAACATACATTAAAATTTTACCAAAGTAAAAGATAAATGTATATGCCGCCCAGTTCCTTATATGCGACTATCATCATACTTTGATAAATGCTAGCCGGCGATCCAGCGATAATAGTTAATTAAACACGGCTGCCTCATGGGGTTCCACAGTAATGCTTCAGGCGCTTACCTCAGTCACATGAAATCTGAAACCTATACGTCATTGTCGGATGACGAAAAACAGCAGGCAATGGAGCTAATGGATACGCACGCAGAGCAAATGTCGTTTACCGAGCTGCGAGCATTTGTTGCACAAAAAATGCCACACGTCAGGCAAAAGGCATTGCGTTTATTTGTTTACACACACGCTGCTACTCTACCAGTGTACAAATCACGTTTGCGCAATGCTGGTACAGATCAAATTATTAGCCAGATTCTAAATGGCATCAGGCCTAGCAAACTGGCAGAACAACTGGACATTCCATCTACAATGCTGATTTCTGTAATGAAGACAAATGCTCGTTTTATACAAGCAAAAATATGGACACAGGAAGAAACTGAACAGCTGCTGGAGCTTGTCCGATCCAGGCCTCGATCGTTAAAGTGGAAGCCGATATCAGAGGAGATTGGCACCAAAAGCCCTAAACAGTGCTACGACAGATACCTTTTTATAAGGAGGAATGGACGTTGAGTCACGATTACCTTTGGTAAAAGTTGCTGTTTTTTATTGTTGGACTTTTAATAAAATTAACACCGCTAATATTTGTGATGGCTTTATCTTATTCCGTGTGGTTTTAAACTAGTAAATGCTAATGTTTAATGGATTTTATCTCATCTTTACACATGTAACTATGTAATATGGGTTTTTGGATTCTAATTATTATTTGCTTATGTCGTGTATCACTTGGTTAGCTTGTATTAAACCTTTGGCATAAATATTATATTTGGTATTATTCACGCTCTCTGTCATTATATACCAAATAAAAGTATATTTATGGTAGCCCACACACAGCTAGCTGTCTGCTACTTGTATTATAGGTAAGGGTTTGTTGAACAATCTTCCAACTACAGCTTGTCATTTTTAAGACTACACATTTACTTACAAATGAAAATACAGAAGCAAATTAGTACGTTTTGTCATCCACTCCTAATTGTAGCTGGGCCGTGTTGCTGCTACCACAAACTCCTTTTTTTGCTCAAAAACTGTTCAAAAATAACTCACAAATAAGCAACGGCCTTACAAGTAACAATAGACAGCTGTTTGATCAACCATAGGGTTCATAAAGAGAGAAACTTTATTTGCAAGAGCCAAAACGAGAAAAGTTTCCGAGTTTTGAACACGACTACTGTTAATCGTTGATCATTTTAAAAATTAATGATTATTACTCGATTTGACCTGTTCATTAAACTTTTGTTTTCCATTTGTTCTCATTTCGCGTTTGCTATATAATGCTCTCTTGTTTTAAATTGAGGGGCGCAACAGTGTGCATTGCACAGTATACGCGTCCTACGCTGTTATATTCTTTTACACGCCGGCGCTATGCTTCAGCGATTGATTCTATTCCTCTGGAGCGACAGCAAGAGATTGCTGCGGCTCTTCGCACGTATCAAAAAGATAACGTGGCAGTGCCGTGGTTTGACATGGTCAGACGATACAGAATATCACAGGCAGCTATGGAACAGGCGTTGGCGGCAGACAATGCTAGGCTGCAGAAAAGAATAGAACAGTCGATCCGTGTTACACAGATGGCGGATCGAGCATACAATAAACAACGTGGTCGGTGCGACTGGGAGTCAGTTGCTCGAGATATGAATATGCCGCTTATCGAATGCCTGCGACTGTTTGACCCATCACTTTCTACAGTTCCGGTGCGGTCGCTACCCAATATCACAAACTGGTCGGCAGACGATCTTTCAACGCTAAAGTCGTTTGTGTTTGAGCATTTTGGTGCTGTTACAGCCGACGAATGGCGTTTGACTGACATTTACATGAATGTTGAGCAAAATGACTGCTTTATGGCATATGAAATATGCGCTAATCCTCGAATGACGCCCGACCTACACGAAGCGATTACTCAGCACCGAAACAACGGTCTACAATGGAAGGATATATTTGAACGAATTCCGTTATTTGCAAATTTTAAATCGCTTTGCAATGCGTATCATTTGTTCAAAGAACCCAGCGGTTCCAACCCAAAGATACTCATTAAAAAGTGGACAGACGAGGAAACTTGTAAGATTAAGGAGCTCGTTCAAATCTACTATACGCCTGGAAACCGGCGCGAACTGTTAACTCAGGCACAAATGGCATTTCCCAATCGGACAGAAGCATCTATACTCGGCAAGATCAAAATGACTACAACCAGATCTTTGTACATAACAAATGATGACATGGATCGTGTAAATAAGCTAGTCAACGCTTACGGCAAAGATTGGGAGCGTATTGGACTAGAGATTGATGCCACTCCTAGGCACGCGCGTCAGATATGGACTCGGTACCAGGAACGGCAAAATGTGACACTAACATGGACTGATGATGAGCTGGACATATTACACAAGTGCATACGTGATGGTGTTGGAATGGCCGAGGCATCACGGCTTATCGGGACAAAGACGCCAAAAGTGTGCTATGCAAAAATGTTATTATTAAAAAGAGCCGGTAAGCAACACTTATATTAACAGCTACTAAAACGGGTGTTTGACAAGAGTATTACTGACATGTGTTATTCTGTGTTTTGTAAATTTGTAGTGGCGAACAACACGTTGCAAAAGTCGAGAACTCCCTGGAATGCCGGTGATATTGCTAGATTAGTGCACTTTGTATTGACAAACAAGGGAAGAGCAATTGACTGGGCAGCAATCGGTAAGGATATTGGTCGTTCGGCTAGCGCGTGCCGTAACAGGCATAACCAACTCCTACAAAAGCATTTTATCCCAACAATTGACCATTCCCAGGCGGTCAGCCACGAGGTACAGAAGCAATACGAGCAGCAACAGAGTGTAGATTGGACGACAATTGCTCATACGCTTGGTTTAACTGAGCGCCAGTGCTTGGAAGCCAACCAATTCAATGCTGGTAAAGCCCGGTGGAACTACCATCCAGACGAGTTTCCGTGGGATATGGCAAATCGGATGACAGAGTTTATCAAGGTCAACTATCCCCAGCCACTGCCAGTCAATTATACTGCTGTTTCAAACTACATGTGGATCAACAAAAGCGACTGTGTCAAAATGGCTAGTTTGCTGCGAGGTGAAATGGTGTGGACAGCCGAGACACTTGCCAAGGTTGTAAAGCTGCGAGAACAAGGCATGACATTTGGAGATATTGCCCGCCAATTGTCACCAACACTTTGTGCTAAAAGGGTTTCAGGTGCTTACTATGGCCACGTAAAACCTCAAGTCTATATTCCATTGTCGTATGAAGAAAAGCAGCAGGTAAAATATATTATGGATACGCACGCAGAGCAAATGTCGTTTACCAAGCTGCGAGCACTGGTTGTGCAAAAAATGCCATATGCCAACCGAAATGCATTGCGGTCATGTATTATAGCTCACGCTACAACCCTACCAGTATACAAAGCACGTCTTCATAATGCCGATACAGACAAAATTGCTAGCCAGATTTTAAATGGCACCAAGCCTAGCAAGCTGGCAGCACAGCTGGACATTCCACCTAGCCTCCTGACTAGTCTGATGGCGTCAAATACGTTTTCTATGCACTCTTCATTATGGACGCCTCAAGAGATTGAAAAGCTGCAGGAATATATAAGATCCAACACTCGGCCTTATAATTGGAAGCCGATATCAGAGGAGATTGGCACTAAGAGTCCTAAACAGTGTAGCTGGAAATATATTTCATTAAGCAAGGCTTGACTTTATAAAATATAGCGTGCTTGTTTTGCATTTCTTGCGAGACGACGTGTACAATTAAATAAATAAATCTTACAAATAATAATAGATTTATTAAATACTGAAACAAAGTTTTTTTTTATAAAACAGGCTATATTGGCACCAGGACAAGGTAGTCTGAATTCGTATGACAATTATGCCTTGAGGACGTTGGTACTGCTGGCCTATTCCTGTTATGACAGGCGGTGTTATTACATTCGGGTGGTACATTCCAGAGTTGATTAATTCCAACGTCACCCGACTTTTTTGCCACAATATGCGGCTTTACCGAGGTATTGGTCTCATCAGGTACGCAGCTTTTCAACGTCATTGTGCAAACGTTCCGCGTTTGAGGAGGACTGGCCCGCTCTGCACAAGGAACATATGTTGGAATCTGACTCATCGTAATCTCCATTTCGCGACAAAACTCTTCAAACGTAATCGGAGGTTCAATAACATCAAAAACGTTTATATGGGTAGGCCGTGGTTTGCGACGAACAACTTGGGGCTTTTCCGACTCTCCAAAGCACCGCGTAAAGATGGAAAGCTTGCGCTTGATTGTAGCGCCAATTTTTTGGAAGAAATAGTGCATGGCAAGAATATATTTGGTCACTTGAGAATAATGACAAAGTGGAAGGTGAATATGGTTGAGTAAATGCTTGCGGTAATGCCAGAGTTTTGGCAAGCAGTTTATATACCGCGGTTGGAGTATTTGAGCCAAAAATGTGGCCAACTCTTTTTGCACGGGTAATTTTCATTGCCCTGCACACATGGTAGTGCCACACATGAAAAAACAATTGGAAAGACTCGGCTCAAAGATCTGTGCCTCGCAGCACACTCTGCCATATGGTACATTCTTCACAAGCATGCACGGTCATATGAAATGCAAGGGTTCTTTAATTCATTGCTTTTTGCGCTGTGTAGTACGTTGGCGAGGCACCGGCAATAAGGCTGTTCCGAAAATAACTGTATTTAGAGTTAAAAACTACTCATCTTCAAAGGCTACCAGGTTTTTCCCTTCCTCAACCAGGTCGCCCACCTTGTAGTACACGTCGGCAATCTTTCCAGCCTTTGGCGCCTTGATGACGTGTTCCATCTTCATGGCCTCAAGTACGACGAGTGGCGCGTTCTGTTCAACCTCGGCACCCGGCTCCACCATCACTTGCACAATTTTGCACGACATTGGTGCAGTCACCGACCCCGGAGCTGCAGCCGAAGCGTCGTCAATAAACTGAGGAACGGGCACTTTGAACACTGCCACTCTGCCCTGGTCAAACACCGTAATTGACGAGTCCTTGTCGCTAAACACCACGTTTGACGCACACAAGCGGTCGTTCAGCAGCGCACGAAGATGGCCGCCAGCACTTGTGCTGCCCACGCCACCCGGCAGCGGCTCCCACAGCGGCTGCACATTGTCAAACTCGGCAATTTTGTCACCAGACTCGCTCTTGACGCAGATCGAATACACACCGTTGCGGACCACAGATACCACAGCACTGTACTGGTGATCCCCGTATGCAAGCGTAGTCGTTTGTGCTCCGAACGCATTGAGGCGGAACGAATCTATGGCCGCCCAGGGCGAAGCAAGCCCACCATGTGTTGACAGCGCCGCCTTAGTGCTGCTGTCGATTACGTGTGCCAGGGCTGCCTGCACAATGCTCTCTGCAGATGGCTGGGCAACTGGCGGGAACAACTCGCCAAGATGTTTGTTAATAAAGCCTGTTTCGACTTTGCCAGCAATGAAATCCGGCGACTCGGCCAAGCGTCTGAGAAATTCAATGTTTGTATGAAGACCCACAACCTCGTACTCTGCCAATGCCTTGCGAAGAACACGCAATGCGGCCTGTCTGTCTTCGCCGCGCACAACCAGCTTGGCAATCATTGGATCGTAGTACACAGAAATTGCATCGCCTGCTTGCACACCTGTCTCCACGCGCACATCGGTTGAAGGCTGCGGCGTAGCCAGATGAATGAGGCGTCCAGTGTCGGGCAAAAAACCGTTCTCCGGGTTCTCGGCATAGATCCGCGCTTCAAACGCATGGCCTGTGCACACAATGTCGTGCTGGAGCTTGGGAAGGCGGTTGCCGGCTGCCACTTCCAGCTGCCACTGAACCAGATCTGTGTTGGTGATCATTTCGGTGACTGGGTGCTCGACTTGCAGTCGCGTGTTCATCTCCATAAAATAAAACTGCTGCGTTTCGTCGTCCATAATAAACTCTACAGTTCCAGCGCCTTCGTATTTTACAGCTTTGGCTGCGGCCACAGCCTTTTCGCCAAGCTGCCGGCGGACCTCGGGCAGGAGATCGGGAGCCGGCGCTTCTTCGATAATCTTTTGGTGACGACGCTGCACCGAACAGTCGCGCTCAAACAAGTGCACGGCGTTGCCCAGCTTATCGGCAAACACCTGTACTTCTACATGGCGGGGTTTGATCAGATACTTTTCTACAAGCACATTGTCATCACCAAACGACTTTAGTGCCTCACGCCGCGACGAGTCGAGCATCATCTCAAAATCTGCTGGCTTTTCGACAATTCGCATTCCTTTGCCGCCGCCGCCCAGCACTGCCTTGATCAACACCGGGTATCCAATCTGTTCTGCTTGCTGTTTCAGAAATGCCACGTCCTGGTTCTCGCCATGGTACCCAGGCACCACAGGCACGCCTGCTTTCTGCATAATCCGCTTGCTCTCAGACTTTGAGCCCATAGCCCGCATTGCAGCACCTGGCGGTCCAATAAATGCAATTCCTTCGGAAGCAAGCGTTTCAGCAAACTTTGCATTTTCGGACAAAAATCCGTAGCCTGGGTGAATTGCCTGTGCTCCCGACCGACGCACCACATCAATGATCGTGTCTGCGCGCAAATAGCTGTCAGCCGCTGGTGCAGTGCCTATTAGATACGCCTCGTCGGCTAGCTTAACGTGCATTGAGTCTGCGTCTGCCTCGCTATATACTGCCACCGTCTTGATACCCAAGCGCTTGGCTGTATGCATGACGCGGCAGGCTATTTCGCCACGGTTGGCAATTAGAATCTTGTCAAACAGAGGCTTGCGTTCGGTCTTGTCTGACATGGCCGGCGCTGCCGACGAATAATGGCCAGCTGATAATCTGGCTAAAGACGCGCATGTCCTTGGTAGGGCCTTGCGACTAGCCGAAAGCCGCAGATGCGCGCGGAGAAGAGTCATGGGTAATGGTTGTTGTGAATAAGAGGAAACTAATAGGGTACAGAAAAGAAAGCCGCTATGCTTTTTGATAGTATTGCTCATGTGCCTTGGTTTAGGTCGGTGCTGAAAGCGTGGGAAAGTCGTTTCTCTCCAATCGGACCTTTGGCCAATCTTCTCACGCTTAATCGCTAATTTCAAACAGCTGCGTTGAGCATGAATTAAGAACGATTAAATAGAAAATAACAGGCTTGACAGCAAACAATGCTGAATTTAGAACCACGTACATATTTTCGTTTTTCCCCTTAGTGTACCATATACCCAAGTATGCAGTGAAATAATATTGACTTAGACAAAGTGTTGGAATAGTGTTGTCTATTGGTATTTCAATGTAAAAACAGTAATAAATATAGAGCAAACAGTCAATAAACCACCGTTCCAATTTTGGTTGGGCGTTACAGAAGAACTTGGCGCTTCTTCAAACGTGGTTATATATATTGTATAGTCATCGTCATCAACAGTTGTAGTTGACCTAAATATCTCGACATTATTATTCACTGTAGTCGGTATGCTGGTTGTAGAGCCAACAGTACCAGTTAACTGTACTAGTACTTGACTATAGTCATCTAATGTTTGCTGTGCACTTGATAAGGTCATGCTTAAATCTGACACGATATAGGTACTGCACTCTTCCGTATTTGTATATTCTGACTTGCTAGTGTCAACGTTGGCCATTGTAGATTCAGACAAGTGATAACTATCGCTATTAGTCATTTCAGAGCCATTAGTAGATGATGGCAATGAATAAACTAAATCATAATCAAGAATGTCTAGCTCATCTAGTTGCACAGCTGGATTAGTACAATATACACATTCTTGGCTTGATAAAAATATTGTTATAGCCTCGGATTCATTATAGTACAATATGGCCAAGCAATTAGATAATAAAGCTGTTTGAACCACAAACAAACAAAATAATTGTTGACAAATCATTATATATTATAGTTATAGAATAGAAATGTGGTGTGCTCGTTTGCCGCTGTCAAGAATTAGCAATACGATTTCACCTTGCATATAATGCATGGCGTAGATACTATACATGTACTGCATCAAGCTAATTACAAGCTCATCAGCCACAATATGCCCGCCAGTGCTTCAATCCGTTTTGACGATATTCGTACAATGATGTGCACAGTCAAGATATTACAGTACATATTACAACCTGCGCTAAGCCTGTATGATTTGTAAAACCCGCTCATGTAGTTGAAACTGTTTTCTAAACTAGTCATGTACACTGCACGATGGATTCGCTATTTTGGCTTTATTGCTAAAAAGAAAGCTGCCAGCAAACGACCGCCCTTTGCTGATGCTAAAAGAAAGTCTTGTTCTTAATAAACACTTCTTTGTCGAGTTTGTTTTAAACCACAGCACAACCGTAAGAAAAGATGAATTTTTCAGTCTTACTTTTTATCACTGTCTTGTTTTATTTCTGGCTATTTCACAGGTATTTTTATTGAGAAGAATTCAGACAATTGTATTTTCACACTTGCAAATGAAGACATCGGTTATTACGACATTGGCTATTAATGCATTTGTATTCTGCGCTGGCGCAGTGCCAGCCGTAGCACCGGTCTCAGCAGGCGTTGCTGCTTCTCCGGGAACATCAAGTGCGGTCATTGGCGATATAGATGTCGACCAGTTTAATGGCAACAGCTGTGGATTAACCATACCAATTAACAATGGTGCTACAGAATGGTACGCAGCTATTCATGAAGATATTTTTGAAGCTGCTGGTGGCAACAATGTTGTGTGTAAGAACATGTGTGTGCAGATTGATGGCGTCACACCTATCTCTGCTATAGTTATTGGAACGTGTGAAGGATGCGGTCCCAATGGAGTGTTCCTTCAGGAAGGAGCAGTCCAGGCGATTACTGGAAACAAGGGTGCTACGTTTATTGATGACGCTACGTGGCAACTGGTCAGTTGCTAAGTCTTTCTTTAAGCTCTTGCTAAATAAACACTATAAATTTTCTGTGCACGCTTAGCACACTTAGCAATCTTAGCACTCTTGGCTCAGCTGCAAGTGACGTAATTATTTAGTTTTGTGCTAAAAAGCTTCTAAGGATATGATATCAGACATGACCAACCAGGTCTTTTAACATATTTTAAAAGAACTGTCAATGAAAAGGGCCAAGTTTAATGATAAGAATACACCAAGTCTGGCATTTAAAAGAAGACGTCGGCTTTTAAAATGTATAGAGAAAAATATTTCTTTGAAACACTGGAACCTCATGCCTCCTACTTTAATTTGTGAACCACATTTTACTCCTCTATTGTCAAACTAATATTCAATCTGTATATACGTGCCACCATGAGACTAATAACTACGCTTTTAGCTCTAATGATTGCCATGGTGTGTCTGGCAGCTGCTAGCGGCACCAGATACTCTGTTAGGCGTGGTATTATTGCAAGAAGAAAGCTTCGCAGACGTGACTGTGCACAGGATGGTTCAAGCAGTAGTACAAATCCAAATCCAAACCTAAGCTTGAATGATGCCTTGAAAAACGGTTTAACGCAGAGAGAGACACCAACAGATACAGGTACTGATACTAATGAAACTACTGGCGTTGACTCTGACACAAGCAGCAGTTCAGGGTCAAGTTTGAATGCAAAGGTGAATATGGCCGTGGTTCAACCTAGTGACCCAACCTCAGCAACAGCATCTATTACATCAGAAACAGGCGGCGAGACTAATACTGTATCCAGCGAAAGCAATACTAAACCTAGCGGACCCATTGACCCAAACGCACTAGTCTCACCTGACGACCCACGAGTAAACCAGAATGCCACGGTTGTGGGTAAAAAGGACCCAACTCTCCCCGACTACAAAGACTCTGGCATAACATTTAATGGCATGATTGGCCAGTACAATGTCAACAATGACGCGTGTCTGAGCAAGAGTACAGACAACGACTTGGTAGCTGCGCTCAACAAGATCCAGTACGAAGAGTTGGTTGATAAAAACAACAACCCTGTTCGCTGCCAAGAGTGCATTTTAATTCATGGCGACAAGGGCGATGTGGAAGTGACTATTGTGGACGAGTGTCCTCAGTGCGAGAATAACATGCTCAATCTCTCGCCCGCCGCGTATGCTTTAGCTACTAGCCAGGCAAGCTCAGCTACCATAACCTGGGAGTTTGTCCTTTGCAGCGCAGAATCGTTCAGCAAGACCCGGCCAGACAAGAACGGTGGTACGGCTAAAAGCAGCGACTAACTGACTCTAGGAATTTTTTGGCTGATGCAAGTCGAGCCGTACCGAACCGCTCACTTTTCTTATTGTAAACACACATTTGTTGACAAAACAAGTCGACGCCCCAAGTGCAGAGCAGTAGCTGTATGCTTGTTCTCTTTTAACCGATAATACTTTTACTATTTTATTTGTCAATATAGCTGGACTTTTGACGTATTTATCCGTTGAAGCGCACACTTAAGCAACGAACACGTCGAATGGGCAGCTCAAAGAAAAAGCTGTTGAAGAAGGCTCGCCACGAGCGGAGACAGCTAGAGTGCGTGTTCAAGCTTATATTTGATTATGTTATCCATGCCGACTTGGCCAATACGCACGGGTTGTTTGCCGATCGGCTGCGTGAGCTACAACCGTTGACGGCAGTCTGCCACACATGGCGACAAGCAACGCTTCCGCTATTCTACCAATCGGCAGTTTGTAGCATCAAAGAGCTGCCGTGGATGGACATTAAAACCGGCAGTACGCCTCGCAAAGAGCTGATACGCAATGCCAAACACCGAGTCCCGAGTTACACGCAGCGATCGAACATTGGGCTTATTATTGGCGGAAATAACGAGCACTATGTGCGCAAACTGACCATTGAGCTTCGCGGCGACGTTACACCAGATGCTTCAGTCTCAGTGCTGTCAGACGTGGGATTCGACACCACCAAATGGCAAGGCATTGAGAAGCTGCGCATTTCTCACTCTCACGGCAACATTATTCGAAACCCAACGTATAGCTCAGAGTCCATCTCCCGGCTCAACCTGTTCCTACTACATGCACTGCCCAATTTGACGTCAGTAAAGTACAGCTCGACAGATGACCGCCGGTATTATCGCGAATTTCCGTTGGACGGACTATTGGCGTCTACGCTTAGTCGGTTGAAGGAAGTGAAGCTGGTCTCTGGTCTTATTCCAGACTTGGGTTCGTCGGCATTTTTGCCAGGGCTGGTTGCGCTGACATTGCGCTGTCCGATTTTGGCCGACGGTGCGCATCTGCCCATGGTTTTTGCCGAGACACTCGAGAGCTTGCATATGGGGTTTTCGGCGGCTGACACTATTTGGAGCAGGTTTTATAAAGCTAGCAAGAAGCGGAAGCTATGCTTTAGGCGCCTTAAAACTCTGGTTTTGGAGTATATGGAACCAGCTGATGCCAAGCTGAAAACAAGCAGCGAGCCCAAGCCAATAAGTCTGTATGACGACTGCTATTATGCATCATCAGAAAGCAGCAGCGTATATAGCGGCGCAACGCTCATAAACGCCGATTCTGACTTGCCCACATTTGATGATGATGACGAGACATTGCTAGATCCAGATTCACCGACCAGGCTGATGTTTTACAAACAACAAGAGGTTAGCAGAGACTGGCCATTGTTTCCCAAGCTCAAAAAACTGAGCGTCAGCAAGTACCCTGATGCAATAGCCCAGATACTCCAACACTTTACTGTTGAGCGCATTTCACACATCTCGATCCGTGATGTATCTCGAGGATGGTACAACATAAATGCAACATCGGTCGCCGGTCTATCAAGCCTGCACATGCATATATCGCCGCACGGCATTGGATCAAAGCGCGATGAATACCGGTACCAAGCATGGATCAATCGGTTGTTTTCAGTTACGTCAGATATGACTAGTCTTCAGCTCAACGCACCAACTTCCATACCAATATCGCTTCCCGACGTCATTGGATTGACTCGGCTGACATTACTTTCGTTCAGCTTCCGCATAGACTTGGGCACAATACCTAACCTGCTCAGCCGACTGCCGTTTTTGCAACAACTGGCAATACATGTACATCCGTGGAGCTCGTGGTCGAACAGAAGCTACGGATTGTTTGAGCACGGCGATTACGAGATGCTCGCCCATATTCCAGCTCTCAGCCGTAGTTTGCAGAGCTTGGTAGCATATGTGGGATTGGAACCGAGTGCAAACTACGAGCAGAGCGACGGCGAATCAAGAGACGAGCCTATGGTTGTGGAGCGCGAGTTGTCTTGGCTCTTGGCGCGCGTGCCCTCGCTGAAGCTGTTCAAGACCGAAGAATGGACGAGCCATGCGATTCGCGAGTGCATTGACGATCTCATGTCGTACGAAAGCATTGCGTCGCACGTCAGGCACTTGCCCGGTATTGAAATAGCAGTTTGGAAGTATTAGACCAGGTTTTCTATTTGTAATAGCTCGGCAAGTCATTGGTTGTTTAAATACAGGAGGAACCCCAAACGCTTGGCGTCGCAATGTTGATTCTCATTAAAACACACATGCGCACTCATCCACTGACTGTTATGTTTCAATGACTGGCCAGCTTTATTTAATCGTAATGTGATTTGGTCTTTGGAACCCGTTTCGGTTCTGCAAGGCGGCTGTGTGTGGCACGGTATTAACCAATGGACACCGGCTGCATGGCCACCATCCACTAAAACAATTTCCCTCACTCCTCTTGTACGACGTTGGTTGTACAAAAAGTATGGACAAAAGTTGAATGTTGCACAAGACAAACCAGAGATATAAAGTTCGCCGGGCTAGTGCCGTACGCTTTTCCTCTTCAGCTCTCGCACCATTTAAAATATACAAAAAATATGAAGATCTCTATTGTCGCTTCGATTATCTCAGCCGCCCTGGTTGGTGCGCACGCATTCCCCGAATCTCAGCCGCCAAAAACTATTATCGGGCGTGATGCGCTCGAGTCGCAAAAGGCAGACATGGCCAGTCTTGTGAGAAAGGCGGATGATTTGGCTAGCTCTGCGTCTGCGGATCACGAGCAGCAGCTAAAGTCGTTGTACAAAGCTGCTGGACTTGATGGTGAGACACCTGGTGCGGACGACGAAGAAACAATCACTATTGCTAGTAGTTCTACTGAAGATAATGGCGATGTTGTTATTGTTACCGAGATTGTTACCGTGACTGCGGATATAGCACAAGAGACCGACGCCAATGTTGAACAAGAGTCTGCACCCGAGGCTGGAGCTGATGAAACTACCGAACCGGCAGAAGACGGCAAGGATGTTGAGGAATCGGTACCAGTTGAAACCAGCTCACCGGTTGAGGCATCTACTCCGGCCGAAGCATCTACTCCAGTCGAAGAAACCCCGACCGCACAATCCTCGTCGCCACCCCAAGAAACCTCGTCTGACACTGCACCCACTTCCGGCGGCGGCTCGTCCGGCGAAACATTTTCGGGCGACGGCACATACTACACACCAGGTCTCGGCTCATGCGGCAAAACCAATACGGACAGCGACTTGATTGCTGCTATCAACGCGCCGCAATACGGAACATACGCCAATCCCAACTTGGCTGAAGTTTGCGGAAAATGCGCGCTCGTAAAAGGATCAAAGGGCGAAGTAAAGGTCACGATTACTGACCGGTGTCCGGTGTGCAAGCACGGCGATATTGATCTTTCGCCATCGGCGTTTGAGAAGATTGGCGAGTTTGACGATGGTCGTATTCCGATCACTTGGTCGTTTGTTGACTGCTAAACGAGCGGTATCAACACTTTTGACTTTTAATTTTTGTTTATACGATTTCTACACCTCGAAATACAGATTTTGTTCAGTTTTTACATGTTAGAATTTAGCGCAACAGTTGTTATAGATTTAGCGAATGACGTACTAAACGCAGAAAACTATGAAAATAAACAATTACCAAAACTAAAAGATCATTTTAGCTAGGCTTGTTGCCAATTACATTCAGTAGTTTATCGTTCTGGTTGAAAAAGGCTATATTTATTAAACTACAAAATGATAGGACTGGTGAAAAGTGTACAGTGCATGCGGGGTTTACTCTAAGGGCGGATAAAAATGAACGGCAAGAATATGTTCTTTAACGTCGTCTACGTTATTAAAAATGCCCAAGCACAAAAAGCACTGCTGCTTGGGCTCCACGTGTTGCACAGTCTGTGCGCAATACAAGCAATGTGAGCTGTTCTGATCAGCCATTCGACTTTGTCTATAATGTGAAATAATGGATGAGGAGTAATACAAGAGACAATAAAGATGAAAGATCCAACTATTTATGCTACTTGGGGATTTGGGAAATTGATAAATAGTCGATCAAAAAAAGCATCAGCATCACAAATAGATATTCTCAAAAGAAAAATTACAAATGAAGAGAAAAGAAGAAACGCTGTCAATTCCGTATTGCGTTTTTTGATGACAGATGTGCAGTCTATTTATATTTGCGAAAAAGGGGGTGCCAAGATGCGGAATTCACAGAAAGAAATACTGAAAGCCCGTTTGTTCATAAATGCTCATGTGAACTGCATCCAATAAATGTGATCTGAAAATACCTCCGACATCAAGCTATCCGGAGTTTTAAATTTTCTTTCTGCGCAGAAAAACGAGACATTATCGTTTTACCAAAGACTTGCCGATTTGTTTGTGATCAGATGAGAAGGCAATACACTGAATACATTAATTATTATTCCACGTGTTTTGTTTACGCAACTTGGTCAGCTGGCTGTGCTTGCACGTGTTGCACACGTAAGAGCGCTGCGTAGTGTGTGCTTGCTAATTGAAAATAGTTGTCTGCGGTCAAATGTGCATTGACACCCTCGGTCTGTTGATTTTTCCGACGCCATCATTTACAATCATGAGGGCCTATAGAAATGACTTTTTTCGTGTCCCATCAGAGCTAATTAAATTGTATCGTCGGTTAAAGCTTGACTAGCATTCATTTTAATGTCAATTTACCGAACGGCAGACCAGAACAGAGCAAGCTAATAGACTGGTTTCATGGTCACCGACTGCAAAGGACGCTACCAAATACACCAAAGACCAAGGAAATGGGCACACAAATTGACCATGTTTTCTCGACCTTTACAGAGTCGGCAACTGGTGTATATCACTCTGACATCAGAGTAGATGTTATAAATGGCTATCACAAAAAATCTTTAGATGTCGCTCATGTCTGCTGGTTCTTTTGCACTTTTTAAAACCTATTTGAACTTTGACCTTTTATGATCAAATCACTGCTTTCTGAGCTCCAACGAAAACAAAATAACACATCTGCCTGAGCAAGAACTAATGCCAGAGTTACTGAAAACAACATGGACATATAAATCTACCAAACAACAATT
Source organism: Coemansia sp. RSA 720 (assembly GCA_027577495.1). NCBI lineage: Eukaryota > Fungi > Kickxellomycota > Kickxellomycetes > Kickxellales > Kickxellaceae > Coemansia > Coemansia sp. RSA 720. The sequence goes on along the minus strand of JANBQV010000084.1, from coordinate 41,360 downwards.
GGCCAAATACCAGCAGGCCAAAGCTCTATGGCTGGACTCTGACTAGTTTAAGGACTGAGTCCAGTGCCCATCCGAATATGAAGCGTGTAACTACACAGGCAATATATAATCTACTCTTTTTTATTAAACCCAAATACAGCTCGCATTCGTTCGCCTAACGACATTGATGATTTTTCACTGTTTGCCAGAGCCTTGACCCTGCTAAAGCTAATTTTCTTTTGGTTGCTCTCCTCATCGACCTGATCCAGCCACCGATCTGCTATATCCAGTAGCTTTGCATCTTCATTTCCTTTCACCTTGTGCCTCTTCTCCATGGATGTGCCCATTGTCTGCTGTACACGGCCACGCATGTATGCCGCAAACTCGCTCATAGATGTGACCCCACGTTGCTGCATATAGTAACTACCAATGGCAGCGCCACACCCGACTATGGCAAATGCATACATTGTACCCAGTCCAAATGCCCGGAATGCCCAGTTGACTTGGCTGTGGGTGATGGTCTCGCCAGCTGTCTTTGCTGCCCGGTGTGCTCTCCGGTGTCCAAGTGCCACTGCTGCAAGCAACGACCCAGTAAAGCCAATCCCTGCCACCGACAAAAACAAGCGCTTTTCGCGTTGCTGCCGCTCGCGCTCAGAAGCTGTTCTTGGTCGGTCAACCATAGTTTTATAGTTCTAGGTCAAAAAAATAATGCTTATCTAATAATTTCTTGAAATGAGTTATTTTGGCATTTAGTTGTTTAATTCCGTCTTATGGGGAAGCACGCATTTGCCGTGTAAAATCAGCCAAACATCCGCGGGCTTTATAGGGAATATAATTTTATTTCACTAGATGTATATGTGCGTAGCAGTAGTTGGTCCCCTTGTATATGCCGTCTTCTATGAACAGGTCACGTCGGTCAAACCCAATTGTGACATGCGGCCAAAAGCTTTCGGGCTGGAACAGAGCGCCTTCGCCGCCCTTTTGGTGGTACGGGTTGAATAATTTAAATGGAATGCACGCAAAGTAGGGAATTAGCGCCAAGAGCAACTGACCATACTGTTGCATTACTTGGTATTGGCAAAAGTGTATCTGCCGTTGTCTTCGTTGTACGCACTAAGCTCAAGCCCAGCTAGATTGCTCTGCTTGGCGGCCTTTTCCATGTACTTTTGCGAGCCAGTTACTTTTCCAAGCAAGGCGTTGACAACGCTCTTTGTCTTGTACCAGTTTGCGTGATACTTTCCCGGATTGGTAATGTTGTACTTGCTCTTCAGCGTTTCCTTGTTGGTAGATGCCGCAGCATCGACTATCTTTGAAATTGCAAACTCCTCGGGGTGAATATCGCTGCAAGTTGGGATGTACACATGTGCTTCAACAGGTGCACCAGCTAGGGATCGCGGTGAGCAACGCCTTGGCCAATATATCCAGGGCTATTCGGGTCACTCACAAGCTCAGCGCCGCCAAAGCTGGTAGTACCGGTCTCCTTTGCAATATTTGATATTTTTAGTGATTGTGTAGTTTGATCCAAGTTAGAATTAGCATTATGATGACGTATCATAACGATCGAATTCTAGGGCCAGACGTTATGCGCTTGAACCAGGCTTTCTTCTCTGCATTTTATTGTCCTTGAACTACGCTTTGGAATTTTAAATGACGATGGGCGACAAGGAACAGCTGCTTGAATTCGGGTTTCCCGAGTTGCATGTGTAAGTGGCAGTGCATCTGTTGAATTTAAAGAGCTCATAATTGCTAACCAAGACTAAAGGGTAGAGACAAGGCGCTAAAAGCGACAAACGGTGGACTGCAACAAGCGCTCGACTGGCTAAGTGAGAACGCAGGCAAGCCGCTTCTGGACGAACCCATGGATGAGACTCCAAGCTCTGAGCCCACAGAGACCCCAAACGAGCCAGCGCCAGTCTCGGACGAACAAGCCCAGTCCCTCGTCTGCAACGAGTGCAACAAACAGTTCAAAAACGAAGAACTAGCTCAATACCACGCGGTGAAATCCGGGCACACGGACTTTGCCCAAAGCACCGAGGCAGTAAAGCCCTTGTCAGAGGAAGAGAAGAAGCGAAAACTCGCCGAACTGCAAGACCGAATTGCCGAAAAGCGGCGCTTGCGTGACGAGGAGGAGAAGCAGGACCAGCGCAAGAACGAGATATTGCGGCGCAAAGCCGGGCAGGATATTTCCGAGCAGCAGGAGCGGCTGAAAGAGGAGCAGATGAAGCGGGATATTGAGAAGCAGAAGCAGCTCAAAGACGAAGATAAGCGGGCGACGGCGCGGATTAAGCAGCAAATTGAGCAGGATAAGCGTGATCGGGCAGAGAGGCTGGTTAAGGAAAAGGCGGAGCGGGATGGAACGGTACAGCCGGTGAAAGAGCATACGTCGATGCTGAAGCAGGGGCTGCCAAAGATCGAAACGAGTGCGACGCAGACGAGGCTGCAGATTCGGCCGATGGTGCAGATTAAGGGCCAGGACGGGCCGGTGCGGCCAATTACTTGCGTGTTTGAAGCTGACCAGACGCTCAAAGACGTCATCAAGCATGTCAAGCAGCAATTGCCTGGACTCGGGCACCATTTCAAACTGTCCATGTCGTTTCCGCGCAAGGACTTTGCGACGAGCGACGAGAGCAAGACGCTCAGAGAACTGGGCCTGGTTCCGAATGCGGCGCTCATTCTTACTGAATAGCTTTTTGAATAAATGTGTAAGAGCAGCACTTGTTCTTACCGAATAGCTGAATAACAGCACTTTTTCTTACCGATTAGCTGAATAAATAAAAACAGCACTTTCTTACCGAATAACTGAATAAATGTGTAGGAAATTAAAGATTGAAACCTATGAGCCTTTTTCGCCTGGCGAACTGTCGCGACTGGACTGCGGGCGCGACGCGTACGGGTGCAACGGAGCAGACGCGTCGTACGAGGCAAAGTGACTGACCTGGTCGTTCGAGTACATTCCATTTGACGACTCGGGCGACAACGGGCCAGGACCCACCGGACTGGACAACGAAGCGGGTGCCGTGGGCATCGACCGCAACTGGCGGCTCATGTTCTGCGACGCCAAAACAGGAATAATATTTGGCGTCATATAGCCCAGGCGCTCAATCGAGCCGGCCGCCGCCTGTGCGTCCGGATCATCGAGCATTGTACTCGCCTGGTGCAACGCCGTCGACTGGCCCACGGTGGCCACCATCAGATCATCCGACGCTGCCATTCGCGGCGACGACTCAGTTGTGCCGACATGCGACCCCGAATGTGCCACCGACACTGGGCGTGACGCAACCATCATGCGCGACTGGCGAGAGCCCAACGCATGCCCGTCGGGGCTGCTCTGGCTGCTCGACAGCGCAAGCGCAGCCAGACTGGGCACCGACCCCAAAATAGCCTGCGTCTTGCGCCGCTTCTCCGCCTCAAAGTCGCACCACCGCTTCATCACAATCTGCTTTGAATCAAACTCTCCGTCTTTGTCGCCGTGCCCCGTGTCTTTGGTCTCGCCCTGCACCATACGTGTTTGGCCCCACGAGAAATCGTCAAAGTGCCAGTACGCATAAGTGGGCAGAACAAAGTTCCACACCGGAAGTGACAAAAGGTAGATGAGCATCCACCCAATGTACACGAGTTTGCGCGACGTCAGGCCGATTAGCACGGCGGGCAGCCCCAAAATCACTGCGAGCAGCGACAATGGCAGCCACGGCACCGGGCGCGTAAACGTCGAGATGATGATGATGTACAGCGTAAACACAATGGCTGCCGGAAGCGCCAATGTGCCGATAAGATCCATCAGAATGAGGAACTGCATCGACAAACAGAACGTACCGCACAGGTCGTTGACCAGCACCAGCTCCAGCAAATTGTGCACCGTCGAGTTGATCCACCGCCGCCGCTGCGACAGCAGCACTTTGAACTCGTCGGGCACGATCGTCTTACATACCGACGACGGAATAAACATCATCTTGCGCTTGGGGAACGTACGCAGCATCAGCGTCGACAAGTAACGGTCCTCGCCCAGCAGCAACAAGTTCTTTTCGTGCAGCGTCTCAACAACATTTTCAGAGTAGTTCTCGACAATGTCCGGATTGGCCAGAATCGGCACCCAGTACCCGTGCTGGCCCTTGGGCGCCTTGATGCGGTACATACAGAAGCACCCAGGCAGGCACGTAACACCGCCAAACACCGACTCAAACGCCTTGGCCTGGTGATGCGCAATGTAGTACTCAAACACCTGGATCATCGTCACCCACGAGTCGGTCTTGTTGGCAATCTTGGTCTCGCCGCACTGGCCCATAATCGACGGATCGTCCACCATCGACTTCACCATAAGCGTCACGCTGTCGACATACACCTTGGTGTCGGCATCGACCATCAGCACAATCTCAAAGTTATCGGGCGTAACCCCGGTTACGTTCCACATGGCGTTGAACAGCTCGTACTCGAGCTCCGTCATGCGCTCGTCAAACATCACACGCTGCAAAAAGCTCATCAGAATGATTTGCGAGTCGCGCTTGCCGCGGTTGCCGGGCTTTGCATCGCTGGCCTCCTCGGGCGTTCCGCACTTTACCACCAGAATCATCGGCACTTTGTTCTCGCGTGCATGCTTGGGCGAGTTTTCGTTAGGCGAGTAGTATCCAGCGTACAGCTTGGCCATGTTATGGCGCTTAGCTCCCTGCGAGATCGCCACGTACGAATACGGCTGCACTCGGTCTGGCGGAATGACAAAGTCTGTCATCATCGACAGACACACGTCGGGCGTGTACATGTCCTCGCCAGCGCCCTTGATCAGCCCGTCGCAGATGATAAACAGACACTTGTGCGACGCAGGATAGTCGGTGCCGCACAGCGAGTCCAGCGTCGTCCGAATGCCATGCGAGCCTTCCGAGTAACACGTCACCAGCAGCAGCGTGTACGCCAGCTCGAAATTCCATGGCGACACTGCTGGAACGGGTGGGCCTGGAGGCAGCGCCAGTGCCTGCACGTCAATGCCAGACACCGCCGGTGCATCCTCAGGCACCAGAACCTGGCTGGTCGAGTAGTGGCTGGCGCGGTGGTCGGAGAAGAACGCCGACTGGCGTGGCATCATCGATGTTGGCCGAGGCCGCGTCGCAGGACGCGCCTTGTCGCGCGCTCCAGGCTCATCGCCAGGCATAAAGTGCGAGTACCGCGATGTGGTCGGGAAGAACCGGGACTTGCGGTTGTTGGCTCGGCTCACCGAGTCGTACGGACCGTGGCCCAGCACTGTGTACTTGCGGTCCAGCTGCTCTTTGCCGTAGTGGTTGTTGTCGTCAGCCCACGCCTCGATCTCGGCCTGGCGATTACGCCGGTCCTCGGGCGTAAACTGCTTCACCTGCCCCAGCCGCGGCCCCATAAACCATCCAAAGTAGATCGCCATAAAGAACTTTGCCAGCACCGTGCCCAGAATTATAATCAGCGACACATACAGCACAATGTTGGCCGCAATACATCCCATCGACGACGCATCGATCGAGCCCACGCTGAATATGTCCATCATGCAGTTGCCAATGTCCTTCTTGTGCCCGCTCGACAGATACAGCGACACGTCCATCCCGCGCATCTTGCCGTCGACCAGCTCTTTCATCTCTTTGGGCATCTTCACCGTGTCCAGCAAGAACTGTCCTCGCTGCAGGTCCAGCACCGAGCCCTTGAACACAACCAGGTTGCGCTGGTCCTTTACATCCGACCACGAGTACTCCACCGGCGAGTTGGTCAGCTTCTTTAGCGCATTCCGCGCCTTGGCTGTGTTGTGGCAGCCCTGGTTGTCAGGAATCTGGTTGGTGTTGATCGAGTTCGAGTTGTTGTAGTACACACACGGGAACACGTTCACCACGTTGCCCTTGCTGTCGGTCATTGACCTGTCGTATGTCAGCACGCCGCGGCACGCATCGTTCGGGTTCTGGAACAAAAAGCTCAGATCCTTGCCACCTGCATTGGCTGGCTCGCCCATCAAGTTCGCTCCTGCCGCGCCAGTCCACGGCGATGCAGCCGCATGCTTGTACTGAGTAATGTCGTACGCTCGGCCGTTGACCACCGCATATCCGTTGCCCACATCGTTCCACTTTACGCGCGTCTGCTGCCCCGACAGTCCGCACAGCACCTGCTGCAGCCCAAACGTCACAAATGCAATGACTCCCATGATTAGCAGGATGATGCTCACCAGACCCATCTTCTCGCGCCACGCCAGCTGCACCAGAGGCTCGGCCATTCCAAAGCACTTTAGCACTCGTCCAGGCGCCCAGAACGTCACTACGCGGCAGTACGCCAGCCATGGCGACGCACAGCACCGACGGCTCTTCTTCGCCGCCACTGCCTGCTGTTGCTTGCGCTGCCGGTTGCGTGGCGCCGATGCTGACACACGAGGCCGCCGGCTTCCTGTTCCGCGAGAGAGTCCGCGCTGCCGCGCTGAGCCTTCGCCTGCCTTCTCAGCGCGCTCTGGCCGCACCAGCGACCGGTGCCGGTTGGGCGGCTCATACGATGCGTATCCGCCGGCTGCTCCGGCTTCCTCGTCCTGCTCGCCGTCGTTCCGCTGCCGCCGCCGTAGACGCTTGCTGTCGCCAACTGGAGGCGCTGTCGGCGTCGGCATCGGCACCTCGCTGACTCCCTGCAGCAGCGGCTCGCCTGATATCAGCGGCCGATCAGGCTGTGCGCCTGCCTGTGACGAGATGTCCGACCCGGTCCGGTGGTCCAGTCGGTCGCGCAGCTGCTCGTTGCGCGTGTTGGAGCTGGTGTTTGACATTATCTCCAGCTCTACGCCGGCCCCAGAGTTGTTTCCGCTGTTGTGCTCCGGCAGCCCAAAGAACCCGCCGGCTCCCTGTCCGCCAGCAGCTCCATACACGCCGTCAAAGCCGTCGCTCTGCCCATACGAGTGGTTGTCGCGCCCTGCCATAGTCGACCAGCAGGCTCACAATCAAAATAAGAGTAAATATCAATAAGCAACAGCAGGGAGAGCTTACAAACGCCCTCAAGTGCGTGTCGAATAGTGTGGTGAAAAGGCCGAGTGTGGAAAAGAAACGTGCTCTGTTGTCCGTAAAAGCGCCGACCAGAGACTTGAAGCGCCTCTCTCGAATTTTCTGCTGCTTATTTCCTACATTTTGGGAGTGGTTACAAGCAAAGTGTAAGTAAAGTGTATTGCTGTGGCGCCCAGCCGGTGCTGCATTTGGACACTTTATATGCTGCGTTCTGCTTTGACAATAGCGGTGAGAACAAAACTGCCAGGAACGCTGCATAGATATCCCAGTCAGCACATCATACGAGGTCAGCCTCACTATCAGCCAAGCGGCGCTTTAAACCTGGCTGATAGTGCACCTCCTGTGCTCAGCCGCCTTCGGCGTTGCTGCTGATTGTTCGGTCCACAATACACAAACCATTCACTGGCACAAAAAAGCCCGACCGCATCGCACGCAAGGGTCAAATAATCAAGAACTGGGGTATATGAAGCGGCCTTACGTTAAACAAGTCTGCGCAGAAAGCCTCCGAATGTTTCTCAAGCCGTAGCGTCTGCTCTATATGCTCAACCGAGGTCCGAGCGTTAGAATGGTGTATGCGGGTGCAGGGAAAGGAGACGTGGCTGGTGTAATGAACTGAATATAGTGCGCAGAGGTAATAGATGGAAAAATGGTGCATCGGTGCACTTTGAGAGAAAAAAAGAGTGTGCTGCTCTTTTTCGAGCTTGGTGTTTGGGTAGACATTCTTCAAACTCGTTTCTTGTTGTTGGGGCGAGCCGCACGCATGGATTTGGCGCAAGATACAGGATAACAACGAAGTCAAAGCACAACGAGGGGCGTTTGTTACTTCTCTTTTGACGCCATGTGCCATAGCTCCAAGGAACCCTCCGGTCTCCTGTGCTCGGCCCGATACTAGCTGGACGGAACCGTCTTTGAATATCTCTGATAAAACAGACAATGAAAAGCCGTCTTCTGGCAGTCCACAAAAACAGCCAGCGTGAGCCAATCACTGACCGGGATAAAAATAAATAACCATGCGGCACCGGCTCATTCAAGAGGGCCAAAAGAAAAAGGAGGATTGGCAGCTGCAGGATGACGAGCCTGATGTCGGAAGCCGCGGAGCTGGTGTATGCGCCAAGAGCCGCTTCATTGAACTGGCGAACCATGGGAGCCAAACAGTGCTTTCTAGGGCAACCTTTGGCCACGTACAGGGTGTATATGCTTACCTGGCAACAAAATTGCTTTACTGTTTGCTGGACCAGCTCACCAAAACAAAAACAAGTGCTTGCGTAGTAACCACTGTAATTGTATTTTATTGGTGGCGCAAAAGACCCAAGGGTATTAACAAGGCGAGCGTTGCTGCTATAATAATAATTTAGGAAAACAAGTCGATAACAGAAAGCTGAAAAGGCAAACTTGAGCAAAAAAGGAATGCGCTAGGTGCATTTATACATTCTGGATTGAATAGACCGTGCAGTTTAATCTTGATGGTGCGCATACACTCAGGCAGACAGAAAAGTCATATGTTCCCCCGCTGTTTAATAGCGCTGAGAACACGGAATAGGCCTTGTTGAAATAAAAACAATGCGCACCTGCCTGCTTGCACAGCGGGTTGGGCATCGCAGCTGCATTTGGCGATACGCCTTTGAAGGCTATTTCTGCGTTCAGGAATTTATGTCTCCTGTGTGGGTGCATGGTTGTCTGACGAGGAAACTGTCTTGGCATTCTCATTAACTTGTGTCCTCGTCTGCTATTTTTAGTTCTCCTTGTGCTATCACTGTTATCATAACTTGCGTTAAATGAGACTCATTGGCCAAATAGCCACTTGCGGAAACGTCTTTCTAATTCACATCTATAAATAACATGTGTTGGGAATTAATTGTTAGATGACATCGGCACCATGTCGGTATGAGATGGGAACACATACTGCGTCGACAATTCGAGTGCTGACGAAACGCAAAGCATTTTCGCAGCATTCATGGCGGGAATTAAAGCGACACGCGCTGGCTGCCCTGTATATTACGTCGATTGTTTGGGGTTTGCAAAGACATTGGCTCTCACGCCATTATTCAGACAGCAAAATGTTGCACCTGATTAACGATATATTAAAATTAAAACAATATGGAAAAGAGCTAGCAGACGCAATAGAATATTGTTATTGTTTTATCGACATACCAAATCGGTTATTACAAGCAGCACATTGTCATTTTTATTATAAAAAGTTGTATTTATTTTAAAATTGTGCCTTCGTCACCGAATAATAATAAAATAGCTTGCAACTCCCAATACTTTTAGTACGGATCCTCTCGGATATCGATTTCCAATTATAAGGCCGAGTGCTGGATCGAACAAGCTCCGGCAGCTTTTCAATTTCTTGAGGCGTCCATACTGAAGAGTGCATAAAGCACGTCTTTGATTTCGCTAAATTAGTCAGCATTAAAGTTTGAATATCCAGCTGTGCTGCCAGTTTAATAGGCTTGGTGCCATTTAAAATCTGGCTAGCAATTTTGTCTGTATCGGCATTATGAAGACATGCTTTGTATAGTGGTAGGGTTGTAGCGTGAGCTATAATACATAAACACAATGCATTTCGGTTGGCATGTGCCATTTTTTGCACAACCAGTGCTCGCAGCTCAGTGAACGGCATTAGCTCTGCGTGCGTATCCATAATACCTTTTACATTTTGCTCTTCGTTATACAAGAGTGGTATATAGACTTTATGGTTTATATGGCTGTAGTCAGTGCCCTAAACATTGCCTTTACCAAGCGTTGGTGACAATTGGCGGGCAATATCTCTAAATGTCATGCCCTGTACTCGCAGTTTTACCACTCGAGAAATGACCTCATCAGTCCACACTATTTCGCCATGCAGCAAACTGGCCATCTTTACACAGTCATTAATGTCAACCCACATGTAGTTTGAAACGGCAGTATAATTAATAGCAAGCGGCCTGGGATAGTTGTGCTTGATGAATATTGTCATACACTTTGCCATATCCCACGAAAACTCATCGGGATTCAAATAAAGATACATGTGCTATTGGCAAGGTATCCACAAATGGTTTTATTATTTTGTTTAATATATTTTCAATAGCTTTATTACAACGTCTAAATTTGTATTATCGAATATCACCGTCTTGGTTTAGACCATGATATAGCAAAATGACCAAAGAGCTAGCTGCACAACCATATTACGAAAAATTCATGGTAAATCACGCCAGCCCAATCCAGCTTTTGTGGGATCACGCATGCACGCATGCACGCATTAAAGCTGATGAATTCAACCACTTTCTTTTTTCTTTTTAAATTTTTCATTCGCTTTACTCCTTTTAGGTTTTTGACGCAGCAGCCCGTCCCCTCTTTGTCCACCGATGTGTCATATCTGACGGGACTCTTTTGTATTTACTTTGAACACTTGTTATGTGACTCAACTCGAGACGGTCTTACTTTTTTTGCGGTCCGCGGCTAGCGTTGAAACCTTATTGAACGGTCCACTATTTGAATTCTGCACTATATAAATGCCACAATGGACGAAGCAACGAAGGAAATACAGCAAAACGAGATTGCAGCTCTTCGAGCGATATTTATGGTACGAATACACTGCTTTAACCAATTCAGTAAGCTAGCACAGCACTAATACCAGGCGATTCATGTAGGATGATTTTACCGACGTTGAAGCAAAGACAGCATGGAACGTAAAGCAGGATACGCCAGAGTTTGTCGTACGCATTCGGCCGACAGATGATGAGCTAAAGGAGCACGTGTGGGCTGGGCTGCACGTCCGGTTTTCCAAAACGTATCCGCGCACAGCGCCGCAGCTGATAGTCGAGAGTGGACGCGGGCTGAGCGATGCACAGATTAACGAGGCGCAACTGATGATTAAGCAGCAAGCAGCAACGATGGTTGGCGGCGAGATGGTGTATGAGCTGTCGCTGCTGTTGAGCGACTTTGTAACACAACACAACTCGGCAGCACAGGCAGCACGTCCGTCGTTCTATCAGCAGATGGTTGAGCGGCAACAGGCTGGCGCACAAGCGGTTCGTGAGCGCGAACACGCAGAGTGGCAGCGCATGCAGCAGGCTGACATGAAGGAACAGGCAGACTTGCAACAGCGGATTCGCGCAGAGCTTGAACGCAAGCAGCATGAGCTGCATTCTGATGCACAGCGGCAGCAGCATTTGAGCGAGATTGCCGATGCCGTGCACAGTGTGGCTGGACGTTGGGCTGAGGCGATTCAGCTGCTGGCATTTGACAAGCCTATTTTCCTGGACCCGCAGTCGCCGCGCAACGGCTGGTTCACAACAGTGGCAATCGAAGAGTCATCTCTAGCCGACGCCCTGTGCACCGCGTATGACGCGTACCCGACAGACTTGGCAAACGCAAGCATCCATCTGTCAGACCGCTTCACAGTGCAATGCTTTACTATTACGTCTTCGCATTACCTCACCGACCAGGGCAGAAAGCAGCTTGAACGTGTGCAAACTCGCATATCTGACTTGGCACAGATCCGACACCAAAATCTGGTTTCTGTGTACGGGTGCCGTTTGCAAGTAGTCGAAGAGCGCGGACAAGAAACAAGTCTGTGTTTGTGGGTACTGAGCGATCCGCTGCTGGCACACGATGGATCAACGCTGGAGGATGTTCTCGAATCATGTGGGTCGATTGCTATGCCACAGGCACGCAAATATTTGCGACATATACTGCTGGCGCTAGTCAGTCTGCATGCAGCTGGGTTTATTCACCGCAGCATTGTGCCCGGTAACGTGCTGTTGACAAAAGAAGCGCGTGGGCGGTTTATTGCGCGACTGTTTAACACAAGTTACCGCGAAGAGCTGATTGAGCTGCACCGACTGACGCCGCTGTCGGACAGCATCAGTGACTCGGCCGGTAACGATATTCGTGTAGCGCCCGAGGTTGTTGAACGCCCAGACCTTATGGGCCGCAAGAACGACGTGTGGTGCGTAGGTGTAGTTGGTCTGCAAATGGTACTGGGTGTGGACGCACTGCATAATGTAGCCATTGGAAGCGAGCGTGCGGTGCTTGAGGCACGGCAGGCTGAGATACCATATGCGATTTTTGCAGTTCTGGCGCAGATGCTGACTGCCGACTACCAGCAGCGACCGACAGCGCTGGAAGCCCTGAATAACCCGTTCTTTTTGCAGGATCTGGGCACTGAGACTTCGGTGCATCGTCAGGCGCTAGACAGTGCGTCGCGCGGACTGACATTCGAGATGCAAAGGTCGGCTGCGCGTGCTGCCAAGCCAAAGAACACACAGGCGTTTTTCTCTGTTGCACAGGACAATATTGCTGCCTACGGCACGCCGCCGCATGTGGAGCAGAAATCACACAAGAGCCGTGTGCGTCATGCACCAGCAGACCCCGGAATTGACAGAGTTTTACAGCCAACAATGTCGCGGTACCGCACAGACTTTGAAGAGATTGAGTTTGTGGGCAAGGGCGGATTTGGATCAGTAGTCAAGGCACGCAACCGCATTGATGGGCGGTTCTATGCGATCAAAAAGATTAAACTAGATCCACGCGACACTGAGGGCAACAAAAAGATATTCCGTGAAGTGACCACGCTGTCGCGGCTGCACCACCAGAACGTTGTGCGCTACTACACGACGTGGGTTGAGGATATGGACACTAGCGAGCGTGTGGTCGATGATGACTATGACTCGGACGATGGGAGCGTATTTGGCGTGAGTTTGTCGCACTCGTCGTGGTCGACTGAGGAGGACTTGACCGACAGCAGCTCCAGCGATTTCTCATCGCAAGCTAGCAACAGATTCCCTCGCGGTGCGCAGAGCGACACAGATGGGTATAGCAAAGGCAGATTCCACCGCAGCACACAAAACGATATTGACGTCGAGTTTGGAAGCGGCACAAGCACCACCGGAGCGACAGGCACTGACAAGGAACTGCAGGCGGGCGACCGTGTATTTTCAGCAATTCGGTTTGGTACAATGGGCGCAGGTGACGGCGCGGGCAAACGAGTGCGATCGGCAGTCGATGGTCCAGTGCGTGAGTTTGGCGGCTCACAGTCATCGAGTAGTGACAGCGACAGCATTGCGGACTTGCGGATAGCGAGCCGTGGTGATGCTGAGCTGAGCGACTATTTGCGGCGTGGCCAGCGGCGCTCAGGACATACCGACCTGCCGCGACAGCGACGTGCGAGTGGCGGGCGCAAGCGGCAAATCTTGTATATTCAGATGGAGTACTGCGAGAACAAGACGCTGAGTGATTTGATTCGCGAGGGTATTGACGAAAAGGAAGCATGGCGGCTGTTTGGACAGATCCTCGAGGGCCTAAAGCACATTCATCAGCGCGGCGTGATTCACCGTGATCTCAAGCCAGTCAATGCGTTTTTGGATGCGGCTGGCGAGATCAAGATTGGCGACTTTGGACTGGCGACGTCGAGTTTTGCGTCGATTGATGCGGGCGCAGCACAGCGGCTGGCCAGCTTGGACCGATCGCTGGCCGAAGATGCGCTGACGGCAGATATTGGCACATCGACGTACGTAGCACCTGAGGTGACAGCTACCGTCAGCGGTGCGACGCGGTACAACCAAAAAGTGGATATGTACTCGCTCGGAATTATCTTTTTCGAAATGTGCTATCCGATGCGCACAGGCATGGAGCGGGCAAACGTGCTGCACGCACTGCGGGCACCAGAAATTAAATTTCCAGCAGACTTTCCGGCTGAGCGCATGCCGCTGCAGCTGCAGATTATCCAGCGGCTGTTGTGCCACAGCCCACGCCAACGCCCGTCGAGTGCTGAGCTGCTGGAGAGCGACATGCTGCCGCCCAAGCTTGAAGACGAGCATGTGTGGGAGACCATTCGCACAATCGCCAATCCGTCGCAGCCGTACTTTCCCAAGCTCATGGAGTCGCTGTTCGGCCATGCTGCCGACAAGCACATTGATGCCACATTTGACTTTCGGGCAAGTGACGTGCAAAATGAGCAGCTCAATGCGGTGTTTTTGGACCGTATTCGTGAGCTGATGACGCGTGTATTCCGCATCCATGCGGCCGTTGAGCTGTCAACGCCGGCGCTGATGCCACGCACCGATGCGCTTGACGCGTACCAAAAGCCCGCCTTATTTATTGATTCGCATGGCAATGTTGTGCAGCTGCCGTACGACCAGACCGCGCCATTTGCGCGCTACGTTGCACGTACTCAGATGACTGAGATTAAGCGCTACTGTTTTGACCGCTACTTTGTTGCCAATGCTGCTGGCGGTCAGCCGCTGAGCCGAACAGCTGCGTCGTTTGATGCTGTGACAAACCGTAGCGCACACACGGTGGCTGCTGCCGAGGTTGTGTCAGTTGCGTGTGAGGTCATTGACGCATTGCCAGTGTTCCGCGGTGCACCATTGGCTCTTGTGCTGAACCATATGGCCATTCTGGACGCCGTGCTGGCATTCTGCGGCTTATTGCACCCCGAATGGGCTGCTGCGTCAGACCGTCACACCGATCGAGACCGCCATACGCAGTTTATTCATGGCGTGTGCTTCTGTCTGGGCAATTTGTACTGGGAAAAGCCAGCTGTGATCCGAGCCCGTGTGCAAGCAGTGGGCACTTCTTTGCGAGTAAAAGTGACGTCACAGTCGCTGGACCGGCTCGAGCTGTTTATGGGCGTGCGCGGTGATCTGAGCACGGTGCAGCGCGAGGTGCTGGCGCGTATTGGAAGTGAGTGCGGCATGAGCGGCACTCCGCATGCTGTTCGGGGCGCTGCTTATGTGCATGCGGCCATTCGTGGGTTCAGTGAGCTGCGCTACGTCGAGGCCACTGTGCGCCATTTCGGTGTAACCATTCCAATGTCGTGCTCGCCGCTTTTCAGCCATCATTACTCGTACTACGAAGGCGCATATGTGTTTCAGATCGTGGCTGACCGTGGACGTGGCACTCGGGCTCCCCACGTGCTTGCTGTCGGTGGCCGCTATGACGGGTTGTTGCGTAAGTTCCGCCATCTGGCAGGCAACGCTGTGCGTGGCGACTCGGGGTCTGAGCCGCAACTGCAGTCTGATGCACAGTTGGCTGACGACAGCTCGTTGGCATTTGCCCGTCGAGCCGGCTCTCTGCACTCGACAGACGTGTGGCAGCAGATGTTTGCAAAGTCTGCTTCAGGTCGTGCGTCTGCAGAAGTCTCGCGTTCGTCGTCGCCGCTAAGCGCGAACGGTGGGGTCAGTATTGGCACGCAGTTGTCGCAAGGCAGCGCTGCTCTCGGTACTGCGCGCGACGTTGTGTGTGTGGGCGTGCAAATCCATCTTGACTTGATTATCCAGGAAATGGCGCGGTACCAGCAGTACGTGCTAACTCATACAGACACGCCTACGTTTGGCCTATGGACGCGCAAGCGCTGTGATGTTGTTGTTGCATCGTTTGGCACGCGGCCTATGCTCAAGCAACGCATTGCATTGGCTCGTGTGCTGTGGTCAGACGGTTTGCGCACGGATTTCCTGTTTAACGACGACCCTGAAATGACAATGGAACGACTAGTTGATATTTGCCGAGACCAGGGCATGAACTGGATTGTCACGCTAAAGCGCAAGCCCAGCACGGGTGTTTATTCAGGTACAGGTAGCTCAAGCGATCTGTCGCTGCTGGCCTCGGAAAAGTACGTGTTCAAGGTCAAGAATATATTGCGTCGCGTAGAATGCGAAGTATCCCGAGAAAAACTGTGTGCGTGGTTGCATGCAGACATTGGCGAACAGTTGCGTTTGGATCTGCAAACTCACGAGATGCGCAATGGCACTGGACTGGTTAGCGGCATGAACTCAAGCATTGCCATGGTTGGCCGCGACGGCAGCGGTCCGCAGTCGGGGCTGAGCTCATCGGGAGCCAGGCTATCGAGTGCGCCAAGCAATATGGGAAACGTACCACTAAATACGCATGGCCAATCGAGCACCACAACTGCAACTAGCACTACCAGCGGAGGCGGTGCCAGCTCAGGGTCATCTAGTCGACTCGAAGTAGTGCTCGTGAATCCACAGCAAAAGCAAAAGAACCTGAACCGGTCCAAGCACAAGCAAAAAATGGTGCTGACCGATCGTGCTGCGTCGAGCGTCAGTCGTGTGATGGGCGAAGTCAAAAGCGCACCGGTGTTAGTGCTTGACTTGGGTCCGGAGCTGTTGCGGCGGTTGGCGGGCGAGCCTACCATTTTGTCCGACTCTGGGTACAAACGGGTTATTGAGTTGTGTTCGGCTCATCAGCGCTCGTTTGTTGTCGAGCTGAGATCGTATTTGTTAAAGTATCAGCGCGAGGGGTGTGCGTATGTATGGTTGTATTCGGCAAAGGGTGATTATAGCATTACGTATAAGATGTAATATTGAGAATATACGTTGTCATTTGAACCAATATTGTACTTGTTGGATGCCAAAACAGTGGTCGAGGTTGTGTCCAAGTATTTGTTCAGTATATGGATAAGCAATTAATTTGCATAAAGTACATGCGGCCAAGCAAGACTAACCAATTAAGGTTAGTCTCCATAAACAAGTAACTTGATTAGCTACGTTTCCGATGTTTTAGTATATAAGCTAGAATAATAAAGGCAATGGCATATAATGGTAGTGTTTATTTTAGTCAAATTAGAAAAATGATAAAACTTTTCTCAGCAGCGTTTACCAGCGGTGATATATGTCGATATTTATGCTTAATAAAATTAAAGTAAACAAGGTAATTATGCTACTTTGCCTGTTATCTTAAGATGCGCAATTTTACTTCTGCACTGTTTAGAACTTTTAGTGCCAATCACCTCGGATACCAGTTTCCACTTGTACGGCCGAGTGTTGGATCTTATATATTCCAGCAGCTTTTCCGTCTCATGGGGCGTCCATGTTGACGAGTGCATAGAAAACGTATTTGATGCCATCAGACTAGTCAGGAGGGTAGGTGGAATTCCCAGTTGAGCGGCCAGTTTGCTAGACTTGGTGCCATTTAAAATCTGGCTAGCAATTTTGTCTGTATCGGCATTATGAAGACGTGCTTTGTATACTGGGAGAAAAACAGCGTGTGAGTAAACAAATGGACGCAACGTCCTTTGGTTGACATGTGGCATTTTTTGTGAAACCAGTGCTCGCAGCTCGGTAAACGACATTTGCTCTGCGTGCGTATCCATAATCTCTTTTACCTGCTGCTTTTCGACATCCGACAATGGAATATAGACTTTAGGGTCTATGTGACTGTGGTAAGCACCTGCAACTTTGCCCAAACTGAGTGCTGGTGACAATTGGCGGGCAATATATTTGTATGGCATGCCTTGTTCTCGAAGCTTTACAACCTTGGCAAGTGTCTCAGCTGTCCACTCTATTTCGCCACGTAGCAAACTGGCCATCTTGACACAGTCGCTTTTGTTGATCCACATGTAGTTTGAAACGGCTGTATAATTGACAGCAAGCGGCTTGGGATAGTTGTCCTTGATAAACGCTGTCATCCGATCTGCCATATCCCATGAAAACGTATCTGGATGGTAGATCCACCGAGCTTTGCCAACATTGAATTGGTTGGCTTCCAAGCACTGGCGCTCAGTTAAACCAAACATATGAGCAACTTTGGTCCAATCTACACTCTGTTGCTGCTCGTATTGCTTTTGTACCTCGTGGCTGACCGTCTGGGGATGATCAGTTGTTGGGTTAACATAATCCCGGTCGAGTTTACCATGCTTTAGACGACACGAACCAGCCGAACGACCAAGGTCCTTGCCAATCGCTGACCAGTCGATTTCTCTTCTTTCGTATTTCGATACCAAGTGTTCTAATCGAGCAATATCATCAGCATTCCAAATAGTGTTTGACTTTTGCAACGTATTGTTTGCCCCTACATGTTTACATAACACAGAATAGCACACGTCAGTATCACTTTTGTCAAACGCCCATATACAGTAGCTGTTAATCGTAGTATTGCTTACCTTGTCGTTTTAATAATAGCATTTTTGCATTGCACGCACTTATCGTCTTTGTCCCAATAAGCCGCGATGCCTCGGCCATCCCAACACCGTCGCAAATGCACTTGCGTAGTATGTCCAGCTCATCATCGGTCCATGCTTGTGTCGCATTTTGTCGTTGCTGGTGCTGTGTCCATATCCGTCGCGCACGTCGAGGAGAAACATCAATCTCTTGTCCAATACGCTCCCAATCTTTGCCATAAGCATCAACAAGCTTATTTACGCGATCCATGACATCATTTGTAATGTTCTTGGCTTTATGTATAGTCAATTTGATCTTGCCAAGTATTGATTCTTGCGACCGATTGGGAAATGCCATCTGTGCCTGAGTTAACAGCTCACGCCAATTTCCAGGCTTATAGTAGGCTTGGATAATCTCCTTAATCCGACGAGTTTCTTCGTCAGACCACTTTATTATTTTGGCATTTGGCTTGGAACCGTCTCGTTCTTTGAACCGACGGTACATATCACGAAGCCCACTTGTATTACTGTACAATGGGTATTTCTTTAATATATCCCACCACGTTAGACCATCGTTCAGGTGCCGAGTAATCGCTTCGTATAGGTCGGGCGTCATTCGAGGATTAGTGCACATTTGGTGCACCATAAAGCAGTCATTGTGCTCAACATTCATATAGACGCCAACTAAACGCCATTCGTCGGCCATAGCAACATCAAACTGCTCAAGCACAAGTGACTTTAGCGTTGAAAGATCGTCTGCCGACCAGTTTGTGATATTGGGTAGCGACCGCACCGGAACTGTAGAAAGCGATGGGTCAAACAGTCGCAGGCATTCGATAAGCGGCATATCCATATCTCGAGCAACTGACTCCCAATCACATCGACCACGTTGTTTATTGTATGCTCGATCCGCCAACTGTGTAACACGGGCCGACTGTTCCATTCTTTTCTGCAGCCTAGCATTGTCTGCCGCCAACGCCTGTTCCATAGCTGCCTGTGATATTCTGTATCTCCGGGCCATGTCAAACCATGGCACTGCCATGTTATCCTTTTGATACACGCGAAGAGCCGCAGCGATCTCTTGCTGTCGCTCCAGAGAGATAGCGTCAATAGCTGAAGCATAGCATCGACGTGTAAACAAGGGCAATAGCGTAGGATGCGTAGAGTGCGCAATGCGCACTGCCGCACTCCTCAATTTAAAACAAGAGAGCATTATATAGCAAACGCGAAATAAGGACGAAAAGAAAACTAAAACCTGCGATTTCAGCAGCTTGATCTCAAACAGGCTAATACTAGATCGGCTCAACTTTTAAACACACTTGATCACCGATCGCAGAGAAACATTGCACTTTTGTTTTACACTTGTTTATACTTTTATTTAAAGTCGCATTAGCACGAGAATGTTGCGGCGACACCCATGCCTTTTGACGACTTTAAGCCAAACGTACAGCTTTGCATGTAAAGCAAGACACACGAGCACGCACGCACTTGTGGCAGTTCCCCAGCCCGCACCGCGAGCGACAAAAGGAGCGCGGGGGATCAAAGCCCCGTGGACGGAAGCCGACCTGGAAAAGCTAAAGTTTCTCGGCAGCACGATGATCCAAACGGGCAAGCTCCCTCGAACCAGCGACTTTATCCAAGCAATGGACATATTGCCCCACCGATCGTATGCAGCAATCGTAACAAAGTTTCGGCAACTGTATGTGGAAAAACACCCAGTGCGCAAATCCCACGAGCGGCCACGGTGGTCGGCCGAAGAAGACGATGCACTGATGACAGGCGTAGTGTTATATGGGGCGAGTAACTGGAAAAGCATTGCTTCGTTTGTGCGGACACGAACGCCCGCCCTGTGTTATGCGAGGTTTCAGAGAATGCAGGATCCGATCATTGGGCTAAACTTGCCGCAAAACTATTGGATACGCAAGCACTCGGCCAAAATTCAACGTGGATTAGACAAAATATCGCACGATACTCTGGGAGGCGGATCGGTGTATGGAGAAATTCTCCGGCAGCAGTACAAGATGATGCAGTCGAGCAAAGTGGAACCGGCTGTTGATACAGTTGAAAACACAGAGTCTACTGTCACTCCAGTAGACAACAGTTTGATGCGAGCTCCGTTCACCAAAGCAGAAGATGAACTAATTTTGCGCTTGTTCCGGCAGTACGGCAGCCGGTGGATGCTCATTGCCAACTTGGTAAACGCTTTTAACCAGCGAGCAGCCAAAGACAAATTGCCGCCCTCGCAGCTGCGGTCGCAAATCCGGATTAGCCAACGATTTCGCGCCATCGTTCGGGCAACATCGCTGGATACTCAAAACAAACGCAAGAAAAATAACACACGCCAGAGGTGGACGCCGGAAGAAGACCAAAAATTGCATACAGCTGTTATGGCGGCGCTAAGTGATCGAACAAAAAACTTTTCATGGGCTCAAGTCGCTCGTCGTATGGGCACAACACGAACGGTGTTGCAATGTCGTATGCGGTGGGTCGAGTTCTCGGGCAGTCATCTTGAGCACACGTTGTTTACCGAAGCCGAAGACAAATTGATGTGGCCGTTTGCAATAGCCGGCAGCACCAACTCGCTTGCTACCGACGACAACCGAACGTATACGACCGAGGCAGACTTTACGCTGGAGTCGGGCAAAACAGTAAAACTAAACTTGGCGTTGATTGTTAGTTCGAATCTTGCTCATCGGTCGAGCGTTGCCGTGCATTATCGGATTGTGAGGCTGCAGCGGGGGATAAAATGGTTGAGAGATGTGGCTAAAGTAGAGAGGCCGCAGGACCATTTCCAGTTGGTTCATCGGTTGGCGAGCAGCCCGATGTTGTTTAGAGTCGGCAAACCCAAATAAACCACATTAGTGCTTTGTATAAAATATAAATAGCCAAATAGCTTCATGTTTCGCAATATAGGTCAAGCAATGTGTATTGCATGTGTATTAACCTAAAGTACATAAAGTGTTGCTAGCAAAATATATGAGTTTGTATAGTCTATGCTGGATGTTTGATAGTTAGCGGGGATGTGCAGGCAGCGGCTTAGAGTTACGGACATTAGTTTCCAATAACGCAGTATGCACGACCTGCCCGTTTTGTATTTTCGGCATCGGGTTCGCCAGTACGTTGCTAATAAGCCCAACCTGTGCGTTCCTTGCGCTCATCGAATGTCCCGCAACCGCTCGCTGTGGAACCGACGGCACCGGCCCACTCTGGCGCATTCCTGCCTGGCCCAACCGCTCCTGCACCGCATGTGCAATCTGCCGAATATCAATCCCATGTTTGCTCAACAACAACGCCAACTCGTTTGGGTCAACCACTAGCTTGTACCCAATAACTTTGAGAAACGCCCGCTCGATGCGGTTGACTTCGGCCAGCGTCAATAGCCCATGGGGCAGAAACTCACACACAACGATTGTAGCTAATGGCCACCGGTCGTCGCAAAACTTGCTGGCCACCAATAGAGCCGCCAAAAATAGTTTGTGCTTTGCTCCTTCCTCGACCAAAGCCCGTTGTCGCGATACTTTGCGATGAAACCGGCTCAAGTAAATTAATGCATGAACGAGTGTGTCAGCCGATATGCGCCCGTTTATCAAAAGCGTGCGGATAAAGTACCGAAACTCGGGATACTTGCGCGAGTCGATTGGCCGGTCTGGGCGTTTCAACACTGTAGGTGATTTTTCGACCGCTGAAAACAGCTTACTCAGGTACTCGACCGTAAAAGTGCTTAGCGTGGGCGGAATGTGGTATAGGCTGTAGACATTGGGCTGACCGTTGCTAGGTATTGGCACAAGCGGCTGTCCGCAAGTGCTCGGTGCTGGGAGCATTTCCATAAAGTCCACTCCCATTTCGAACAAGAATACTGAAAATAAAAGAATAATAGCGAAAAAGCAAAAAGTGCCCAGAGCTTGAAATAGTGCAAAGGGGTCATGCACGGAATCGGAATGCGCAAAAAAGTCCCTGCTTCAGGCTTTGGCAAAATTGCGCAAAGGCCCTGCTTTAATCTTTTGCAGAAAGGCTGAAAATGCACAAAATAGGAACAGCGTTTAATATTTGATTAGAGATTACTAGCAAAAGCAGGGTTTATTTTAGTGCTCAAACATACCATTGGTGTATCTGCCCAAGACCAGCGTGTCCTGGTTGTGTGGGATCTTTGAGTGGCAGTGCCATGGCGTGCGACAGCACAGTATCAATATACAAGTATCTCGTCAATACAGTTGTTGCCAAGAGTTTTGTAACAATGTTTGTAATTGTAGTGATATTCGAAAAGAAACTATAGAAATGAAAAGCGATAATATTCATTTACGACTATGCTTATTGTTTCGAGCCCTCTGGCTTTTTAGAATCCTCAGATGCCTTGGAATCCTTAGTGTCTTTCGAATTCTTAGAGTCCTTAGCGTCCTTGGATGCCTCAGCGGCCTTGGAATTCTTAACAGCTTGCTTGATCTCCTCGCCTGAAGACGACGAATCCAACACAAACTCCTCATACTGAATCTTATCCGCAAACGGCCGCGGGCCCAACAAATTCAACATATCCTCGCGGCCCAGCACCTCCTTCTTCAACAACAACTGCGCGACCTTCTCTACATGCTCCCGCTTCTCCCTCAACAACTTGAGAGTTGTCGTA
This sequence comes from Coemansia sp. RSA 720, assembly GCA_027577495.1. Taxonomy (NCBI): domain Eukaryota; kingdom Fungi; phylum Kickxellomycota; class Kickxellomycetes; order Kickxellales; family Kickxellaceae; genus Coemansia; species Coemansia sp. RSA 720. Next base: position 18,901 of record JANBQV010000084.1, on the reverse strand, counting down.
TAGGCGTCGGTGATCATTTTACGCACCTCCACATCAATCATCTCAGCGGTGGCCTCCGAATACGGCTTTTGGAACTGCTGGTCGCCGTTCTGCGAGTCGGCAAAGTTCACCTGGCCTACACGTTTGTTCATTCCGTATTGCACGATTTGCGCATACGCCATACGCGTCACTTTTTGCAAATCATCAGATGCGCCGGTGGTGATTACGCTAAAGAACAGTTCCTCCGAGGCCCGGCCGCCCAGTGTCATGCACATGCGGTCGTGGAGCTGTTCGGTTGAGAACAAGTACTGGTCCTTTGGCAAATACTGCGCATATCCTAGAGCACCCTGGCCGCGGGGAATAATCGATACTTTGAGCAACGGGTCAGCGTGACGCAAGAACCAGCCGGCAACTGCGTGTCCGGCCTCGTGGTACGCCACCGTCTTCTTCTCTTCAGGAGACAGCACGCGTGACTTTTTCTCTAGACCTGCGATTACTCGCTCGATCGCCTGCTCAAAGTGAATGTGCTGCACTTTCTCGGCTCCTGACCGCGCGGCAATAAGCGCCGCCTCGTTACACACGTTGGCGATGTCTGCTCCCGAGAAGCCAGGCGTCATGGCTGCCATTTTGTTCGCCAGTTTGGCCTTGTCCTCGTTGGTCAGGATTGGTCCCAAGTGGACGCGGAATATAGCTGCACGGCCCTTGATGTCAGGCCGATCGATCGAAATATGCCGGTCAAAGCGCCCTGGACGCATCAGCGCAGGGTCCAGCACATCCGGCCGATTGGTACCGGCCAGAATAACCACATGCTCGCTCGACCCGAATCCGTCCATCTCAACCAGCAGCTGGTTCAACGTCGCCTCGCGCTCGTCGTTGCCGCCCATAGACGAGTTCTTGCTACGCGCCTTACCGATCGCATCAATCTCGTCGATAAAGATAATGCACGGGGCATTCTTTTTTGCCTTCTCAAACATATCGCGGATACGCGCCGACCCCACGCCCACAAACATCTCGACAAACTCGGACCCTGACACCGACAAAAATGGCACACCGGCCTCGCCAGCCGTTGCCTTTGCCAGCAGCGTTTTACCGGTTCCCGGAGGACCGGACAGAATGGCGCCCTTTGGGATTTTGGCGCCCAGCCGCTCGTACGTCTCGGGCTCTTTGAGGAACTTTACAAACTCCATAATCTCCTCCTTCGCCTCGTCACATCCAGCCACGTCTTTGAACGCAATCTTCACATCAGTTTCCTTGTTGTACATGCGCGCGCGGCTCTTGCCCACGCCAAAGATGCCGCCTGACCCAGAACGGCCCATGCCACCTGCTCCTTTGCGCGACATCCAGATAAACGCTCCGATCAGCAGCATCGTCGGCGCAAAGTGCAGCATCGTCGACATTACGCTGACCTCATCGCGGTACTCGACCGGAATGCGCTGCGACGGCGGAATGCCCAGCTCGTTTTGCGCGTCCACCAGCTGCTTCTCAAACGAATCGACCGAGCCGATCGAGAACGTCACGTTCGAGCCGCCAAGAACGCCCATGCCTTCCGTCTGGCCCGACCGCAGCACTGCGCGAACCCGGTTGCGGTTGACCACCACGAGCCGCTCGACCAGACCGCGGTCCAGGTACACGCGTCTAAACTCCTGCCACGTCACTTGCGAATCGCTCGACTTGCCCTTTGCCAAGTCATACATTACAGAGCCGGCGAGTGCCCACATTAGCCAGTTTGACGCATCGCCCGGATTGAAGAAATTTGTGCTCCCTTCCTTCTTTGGCGGCTTTTTGCCATCGCCCTTGCCTTTGCCGTCTGTGCCGTCGGTCTTGCCATCCGTGCTCTCGTCTTTCTTTTCGCCCTCGGGCTGCGATTGCGGCTTTGGCTCCTGCTTGCTCTCAGAGTCTTTGGCGCCCTTGGTCTCCTTGGACGCGTCCTTGTTCATGTCTGACCGCCATTTCTTGTTTGGCTTGAGAAAGTTTTCAAACCCGGCCGGAATGTCCTTTTTGTCGTCGTCCTTTTGCTCGCACACCCGCGCAGTGCTGTGGATCGCCCGCACCCCCGTACATGCAAGCACTGACTTTGAGCTGTAAGCTGATCCGCCAGCTATGTGCGTGCTACCAACTGCGGCAACCGCCGATACGCGCATACTCGCCAATTGCAAGCCCACCCGGCTTCCAAACTGCATTTGTGCCCGCGGCACCAGTTTGTGTAGTGTTGATAAAGACAACATTTGTCTAATTTGTTCTGCTGCTTAATACTCTCCCACTTGATAATAAATGCCAGATTCACTAAAATGAATCCACTCGTGAAAATATGGCTTGGAAAGGTTTAGAAGCAAAGAATATGAGCAAAGAAACTGGCTCTTGGCAACCGCAGGAAAGATACCAAGCAACACATATTCGTAAGCTTGGCTCCGGATCAGATTGGATTAATGCCACGTGATACGGGCTCTTGGCAGGGCTAGAAATCCAGCCAAGCAGAAAATGTGTGGAGAAAGGCGTTCTTTTAAACTCTTTTATATTATATATTTTCAATTGAGCTTTTTCAGAGATTTACGCTGCCATACAGACATGTCAAACACTGAGAGTGCCAACAACAGTCCTGCGGTGGGCACCGACAGTGCACAGAGTCCGCCAGCAAAGCCCACTCCGGTCAAAGTGGTGCTTCTCGGTACGTTTCCAAATGTATTCTATTTAGAGCAATTTTGAGCCCATGCATTGTGCTAAATTAGCTGTTTTGTGTAGGCGAGGCAGCCGTGGGCAAATCCAGTCTCGTGCTGCGGTTTGTGAATGACGATTTCGTCGAAAACAAAGAACCGACAATTGGAGGTAAGCATCCGAACGCAGTGTGCAGGTATAAAACTATATCTAACATTATATGTGGCGCATTCTTTGTAGCGGCGTTTATGACACAAAAGGTCCGGTTGGAAGACTCGGTGCTGAAACTTGATATTTGGGATACAGCGGGCCAGGAGCGGTTTCATTCGTTGGCGCCCATGTACTACCGCAACGCAGACGCGGCTGTAGTCGTGTATGATATAACACGCGCATCGTCGCTGGATAAGGCAAAGTCGTGGATTAAAGAGCTGCAGCGGCATGCGAGCCCAAACATTGTGATTGCGCTGGTGGGCAACAAACTGGATTTGGTGGATAGCGAGGAGGTTGAGGAGAATGAAGAGGAGGTTGCGGAGCGGGGCCGTCAGGTGCAGGCAGAGACGGCGCGTGCGTATGCCCAAGAGATGAACCTGTTGTTTATTGAGACGAGTGCAAAGACGGGCATGGGCGTTGTGGAGACGTTTACGGAGATTGCAAAGAAACTGGATTTGGAGCAGATTGCCAACAGTCGGCGCGGTAACAGATCGGGACAGCTGAATTCAGGTAACGTCAATGCCAATGTTCTGGGCGAGGGCGGGCTTAATGGGCGGGTCGGAGAGAGCGTCGACGGATGTGCTTGCTGAGTCTATATTTCCCATGTGTACTTCATTTTATTTCTCTTTTTCTTCAAGTATTGATCATTACAAGAACATAATGGAATTGGTGGTTATTTAGAAATTGAAGTTATGTATTATCTATTTAGACTTTTTGGACTTTTCCTTCTTGTCCTTCTTGTCCTTCTTGTCTCGTTTCTCTTTCTTGTCCTTCTTCACTTTCTTCTCCTTTTTGTCCTTTTTCTCCTTATCCTTCTTGTCCTTTTTGGATTTCCGATCTTTCGAATCATCCAAATCCCTCGACTTGCGCTTCTTCCCCGACACATCTCCATCCACTTTCTTTTCTACAGTCGAAACAACCGATGTACCATACACGGCGGCCAGCATCGGATTATCCGCCAACTTGCTTGCAAAATACTCACTAACACTCACCCCCGTAACAACATTCGAACTCTCCGCGCTCTGTGACTCTGGCGTCGGCAACGAGCTCCGCACGCCCAATATCTCTTGCAACCCTCGAGCATCCCGCGTCGCCATCATTTTCATACGCCGGAACTTTGCCCGATGCGTCAACCGGCTCTGCCGCGGCTCCTCGCTCGGAGTTTCGCTTTCTTCCGGAGTTGCCGCTTCGGGAGTCGCTACTGATGCCTCTGATTCGGGCTGCGAGTTGAGCCGATCGAGCAACGCAGAGAACCCATCCGTGTTGGCCAGCCAGTTGCGGATAGTTTTCTGGTCAGCGCCAATTCCAAACTGGTTGGTTTTCAGCTTAATCTTTACATGGTCTTTGTCGCCGTCTTCGTTGAGCCCAAGTCCTTTGCCCTCGCTCCATCCCATTTTCTCGAGCATTTTGAACCCAAAACGCGACTTGTCCTGGCTCCAGTTGAGGTTGCGCGGATCCGCCGCGTACATTACCCGGCTCTTTTGCTCAGACAGTCCCATTTTGGTTATTTCCACTAATGCAAGGTGCAATACAAAAAATTCAAGTAGCAAAAGAAAAAAGAAAAATAACAGGATTTTAATTGCGAGATCAAGAGGTTAAAAATTTGGCCGAGCCGAATGAGCCGAGTCGAACTTTGATCTAGATTGCGCTTGGCAGTTGGTTGTTTGGCTCAGTGGGCGTTTGGTCAGTGGATGACTCGGTGGGTTCGGTGGGTTGTACGTCGATGACTAGCTTGGACTTTAGCTCGGCTGACGGTGGCGAGCTCTTGGCCTCGCCAGAATCGGACGGCTGCTTGCCTAGATCAGCCGGAACAGCGGATTCAGCGCTCGGTTGGTCTTGCGTCGTGTCCATAACACTGGACTCGTCCTGCGTAACATCTGTAGTCGCATCAGTGTCGGTCACAGGCTTGGGTTCAATTGACTCGGCTGCAACTTCTGGCGTGGGCTCAGCAATGGCATCAGTAGTGGGCGCAGAGTCCAGAGCCTGCGTCGTTGTCAGCTCAGGTTTGGGCTCCGCAGAACCAACAGGCGCGGGTTCAGAAATGTCAGGCTTGGGCTCTGTCAATTCAGCAGGCTTATCTTCACCAACCATCTCAACAGCCTCTGTCGGTTTGCCAGAGTCAACAGCTTCAGTTTCTGCTGGTATAACACCATTGGCAGACTCAACAGCATCCGCAGGCTTAACTTCGCCAGCAACCTCCGCAGGCTGTTCTTCACCAGCAGCCTTGGCCGGCTCTGGAAGCGTAAACTCCAGCTCTGAAATAGCCTGAATCTTCGTATCCTTGTGCCAAACAGCTGGGGGCGGGAACTTGAAATCCGGGCCCAAATTGACCTTTACCTTTCCGCCCATATACGACGACACCGCCGGATAGTACTTTCCCAAATACAGCTTTTGAAACGCCGGGCCCAAGCACTTTCCGTTCTTAAAGTAAACAAGCTCACTGCCCGCAAGCACCGGCAGTGGAGGCAGTTCATCGTCGGCATGCAATGGGCGCTGCGACTCGGGCCGCGAGTACGTGAACTGGCGGTACCGTTCTCCAGGCCGCCACTTGCGGTCCGCAAGGTCTTGGCGCTCGTCCGCGTCCAGTTCGGGCAAATACAAAAGCACGCCAAGTGTGTCGCCGGGGCCAAACTCGGCGCCATAGTGCGAGCCAATGGCAGCGTGGAACCGCGTGCACGGGCTGGCGCGCATTGAGTAAGAGAACACGTCATAGCCGCATGGTGCTTGCAGTTCGCCAGAGATCTGTGACCAGCCAATGCGCAAGTTGGCTTCGGGGCGCACACCAGGCAAAATCTGCGCTTCAAAGTACCATGCGCCGGTTTCGACGCCATGCGAGGCTTTGGCCATACGGTAGCCTTTGTCGTTCCACACTGTCAAGCGGTCGCTCTCGATGACGTATTGCGCGGCAGCGTGTGTCTCTTCGCGCGACATGTGCGCTGGACCCTGCGGATTGTCGATGTCCGGCCACATGCCGATGGACCAGGCCCGGCGGGCACGTGCGCCGCGCTTGGACCCTGCGCCTGGAGATGCGTAGTCATTGCCCGAGTGAGCGCCTGCCCGGGGCTTTTTGGCGCGACTACCTGCAGCCTTGGGCGCCGTGTCTGTGCGGCGCTTCCGCCGGCCATTGGTCGCCTGCGTGCGCAGCTCGATCAGCGACCCGTCCTCAGCAAAAGTGTACATGATTGTTCTTGTCTTTTGCTGCTGCAGCGAATCGTACGACGATGGGAATCGCAAATCATCGGTCAGCGCCCACATGCCATTCTTGTTGTACTTTGCTTTGCCCGACTCGAACCGCCCGTCTTCTGGAACGTTCTCGGTGCTGTTGGTCGACAGAGCTGACGATGCGCTGTTGATCCACGTCTCGCCACGCGCCTTTGTCCAAAAGTACGCCCAGTGCTGGTCGATAAACCGTGCAACGTCGGCCTTGTAGTGAAAGTACACTCGAGAGTCGCCGTACTCTTGCGGTCCGTGCTCGCCGCCAAACTGGTTCGACGGGTCAGCGCCGCTGGGCCGGACAGCTGGGTTGTGAGTCAGGTTGAACAGCGTGATGTGCACAACGTCGACCCACGATAGATGGTACCGCCGGAACCGCTCGTTGCCGTCCGTGCACTTGTGGCACTTGAAGTGGAAGAAGTCGTCGCCCAGCAAAATCTTGTGCTTGAATTTGGCCGTGCAGTTGATGCAGTCGATATGGCACCGCGATCCACACTCGAGGCACGGCACCGTTTTGAGCGACTCGCCAGAGTTGTTCTCGCAGTACGAGCACTTGCTTACTTGCTTCATCTTTGGCAGCAGCTTGTCCTTCATAACCACGTCCTCGCCATTCTACACCATGTTTGTTAGTTTTGCGCTCTGCTATCTACATTTGTTCTATCTTTTGGGGCAGCTTACCTCGCTAGAGTTGTCCACGTGCATGGTTCCAGAGTCGTTGGCATCGGCTTGTTTCGGCGTTGCTTCAGCTGGGGCAATTGCCTCTGCATCTGAATTCAATGGCCCAGAATGAACCTGAGGTGAAAGCGTTTCGCTTAATTGAGCCTGCGACATACCGCCTGCGCTTTGAAGCGTTTCGCTCGACTGGGCATGCGGCACAACACCTGCGCTTTGAAGCGCTTCACTCGACTGCATAAAAAGACTTTATGTGGTTCTCGAGCAAGTTACAAGGTAGATTGCAGTTTGTGAATAATGTGCCAAAACCCCCTGAAGCTTTTACAAGCACACTAGCATGATACTATAAAGATAAAAAAATAAAGCAGTCAATGGGAGAAAAAAGGAAATTCGAGTTGAAAGAAAAATGCACCAGCGATCAGGAGGGAAAAAGACGCGTTCAAGCATCCAATCAAATGCAGGTTGACGCGTTTTATTTTAATCAGCACTAGCAGTGGAGCGTAAAATCAAAAAGTCGCTCAAGACGCCAGTGGAGGTTCAACTAGAAGGACGGTTGCGTTTAGAGTACACGACAAGCAAGAGGGCGTTGGCCAAGTGAGACACGCAGTTGCGGACTGAACCACTTTGTCGATGCTGATCACATTTTGGGGGAAGCAGTCGCAAGAGCATTTTTTCTTCATTTCACAATATTGCGCCAAAGCGTCGATAATGATTTTCTATTGCCAAGGAATTTGAATTTGCGTGCTCGACACATTCAGCAACTTTTAAAACCGTCACAACCAGTACGTGCTAGGATGCTGCTTTAGGTGCCAAAAGTTTTTGTTCTTTGATTCAGGTGTTTCAAGAGGAGACGAATCACGATCCAGATCGGCCGAGCCATGCTTTTTGAGCCACGCTTATGGCCACGCGAACCGGCATTCTTCGGCGGCTCAACAGTGAACGCGTCTTATTTTTCATTTGAGTGTTCCCCTCCCTCTCTTCCCTTCTTTCTTTCTTCTCCCCACAGGCAACAACCTTTTCATACTTTTTGGGTTCCATTCCTCGTTTATTTGTTGGCCTTGTCTTGCTGAAAGGGGTGCAGGGGCTCTACGCGTATCTAATATTTTTGTTGCATTTCAGGAGCATTTGACGTTGCAATTGGCCAAAACTGCGCACAGACTTTGGAACTTTTCATTTAACTGCGTATCCAGCACAGGCACTATATCGTTACTAGCATATATTCTGGATAGATGTCGGGGCACAGCGAGGCACGGCCACAGGTGTGGTCGGCGTCGTATGCGGGCGTGGAGGTGTTCCAGCAGCTGTACAACGGCACGGCGGTGATGCGGCGGCGGAAGGACTCGTTTGTCAACGTGACGCAGATTCTAAAGTGTGCGCAGTACGACAAGCCACATCGGACGCGGTTTCTTGAGCGCGAGATCCACACTGGCATCCACGAGAAGGTTCAGGGCGGGTACGGAAAATACCAAGGTGCGTAATTGTTGCAAAGCGCGACAATGAGGATTGTTTGCTTTGCGCTATGAGGTTTTGAGAGGGTTGTTTGGCGCCTCTTAATGGGAGGGATTATTGGCGGGTCTAGTGCAAAATATTATCGCTTTGTGAGCACCCCTATACCTGGCAAATGTCTAATTGGATGTATGAGCAGTAGGGACGTGGGTGCCGCTGGATCGCGCAATAGGACTGGCGCGGCGGCTGAACGTGTACGAGGCGCTGAGCAGCTTGTTTGAGTACAATCCTGCGGCAGGCGAGAAGCCACCGACAGCGCCGCGGAGCCTCGAGTCGATGCACAAGCGCAAGCAGCAGGCCGGGCATGGCGGCGGGAAGCGGCGGGCTGCGGCCAAGGAGAACGGGGCAGGGTCGCTTACGAGCATACTAAACACAGACGAGCGACAGCAGCCTCCAGCATTCCACAGTGCGTATGCGCGCAAGGCGGCAGGCGTGGCAAGCACGACGCCAAACACTGAGCGCGGGTGGCCGCTTCGCGACATCAGCACTGCGTACCAGGCGCAGGGTCGCGGCGGTGGACTCATGACGCCGCCATCGTCGTTGGTGCGGCGCACAGGACAGCAGCAGCGAGGGCCGCTTGCGACGCCGACAATCAAGCCGCCGCCCTTTACATATACACGTCCACCAGCGCTCGTTTCGCCGGTAGTGCATGTGTCGTCGGCAACGCCTGAATCTATAGTGGTGACGCAGGCAAGTCCAGCACAGTATTTGCCGTCGCAGCAGCCAAGCCCAGGACAATATACAGCGACTCAGCGGAGCCCAGGGCAGTATGTGTCAAGCCCTGACTCTGCGTCGCCAGCAGAGCACCCCCAGAGCGCACCTGCGACACAAGGCCATGTCCAGGCACGACCACAGGGATATACGCAGGGACAAGCTCAGGGATATACGCAGGGACATACGCAGGGTCACTCGCAGGGACATACGCAGGGTCACTCACAGGGACCTACTCAGGGGCTGAAGCATATACACAGTGCACCGATGCAAAGCGAGGCAGGGCGGCTGGCAGAGCTGATAACGCGGGGGCGCGGCGGAGCGGGGCGCGAAGTCGAGCAGAGCGTGCAGCGCGGGCGGTGCGACGCGAACGCGCGCGTGGGAACGGCAGAGAACACGCTGCTGCATGTGGCAGTGCAAAGCGGCCAATGGGACGCAGTGCAGGCGCTGGTGGTGGCCGGCGCAGACGTTGGGCTGGGCAACCGCGTGGGCGTAACTGCGCTGATGATGGCGTGTGGCAGCGCGCAGGCGTGGCGGCAGCGCACGTCGGGCGTGTTTGAGTGGCTGGTGTCGCGACTGAGCGCGTCACTTGTGCGACGCGACAAGGATGGACGCACCGCCGTGCACTGGGCGTGCATGCGGCCAGCGCAGGAATCGGTTGCTGAGGGCATGCGGGCGTCGCACCATTATGTGCGCATTCTGGCGCAGCGCCTGGCGCAGAGCGGGCAGCGCGAGGTGCTGGAGTGGCAGAACTATGCGGGGCGGCGCGCCGAGCAGATAGCAAGAGCCGCAGGGTTTGAAGAGACTGCGGCGGAGCTAGCCAAAGTGACAAGATCTGATTTGGCTGGTCAAGCACCAGCATCTGATTTGGCTGGTCAAGCACCAGCATCTGATTTAGCCAGCCAAGCGCCAGCATCTGATTCAGCCAGAAAAACACCTGCAGAGTCAGTCAATCGGGGCGCAGCTGAGCTGGCCGAAAGCCCAGAGCCACGCGATCGGTACTCGGAGCTTGCGGCTCGGGCGGCGTCTGTGATGCGGACGGCAGCAGCAGACATGCGGCGTGAGCACGCGCAAGAGAAGCGGCAGGTGGATGAGGACACACGATATGCGGCGACGCTGCTGCTGGAGCTGCGGGCGGAGCGCGATACGGCCTCAGCAGCAGCGCGCGACGAGCAGATGGTGACCGAGCAGTGTGCGCAGGCGGCGGCGCTCGAGAAGCAGCTTCAGCGCAAGATTGAGGGGGTGGTGAACCTGCAGCAGGGCACGCGACACGTGACAATCGGCAGGGCTGAGAGCTTGGGAGATTTGGGAGACTTGGCAGAAATGCTGGACGAGTACCGAGCGCAGCGGGCGCAGGCGCAGGCGTACGAGCGGTCGTCGCAGCAGCTGGCGCGGGAGTTTGCCGGGCTGGTGGGCGTGGTCAGTCCGTGGGCGCGGGCGCCGCCGCGGGGGCTGGTGGAGCTGTTTGCGGATCCAGGCCAGGTTCCAGATGCCGAAGAGGCCGACGTGCAGGCAATCGCTCGAGTGTTGCGCAGCGAGGAGCAGCGCCTGGCCAAGCTGGAACGTGTAGTCGCAGCGGCGTGCGGAGACCTGCCAATCGACCGCGTGCGGACGGTCGTGGGGCCTGTTTTGTCAGTGCTAAACAACGGCAACACGCTGTAAACATTTTTAGGTAGAAAATAAACGCTATTTCACTGAAATGTTCTGCGAGCACAGCCATTGGAAAAACGCAGCCAGAACAACGGGGCGTTCTGGTTCATTTGCGCACTGCGCATGCTTTGTAAACTCTGCAATGTTCGTGTCCCATATAAACGCCGCGACATCCATCAGCTGCGTGTTTGCGCGGTCGGCCACTTGCAGGGCTCGCGAGTAGTCCACAGGGTCCGTGCATTGCAGCACGACGGTGGCAGCGCCCAGCATATTGCAGTCGACCAGGGACTGAGATATGTTTGGGATGCGGAGCTGGAACCACACGGATCGCATGCATTGGTCGAGTCGATGAGGATCCAGTTGTGTGTACACGGTGATGAACTCGAGAACATGCGAAATGCACGATGTGGATTCCGAGCGGAGCCACAGAATGGCAGAGTTGTGCATACGCTCGCTTGCGCACCGAGTGACAATGCGGGAGATGGCGCGAACGTTTGTGTCAGAGTCATCCACAGAGTTTGGCTCCATGCACTGAGCGACCAGGTTGCATACACGGAACGGTGGTTGCTCGTGGTCTGTTACACAACGAACAAGGATTGCGCTCAGCAGCAACAGTCCACACGAGTCGTTCCACGCCCGGCACAGTCTCTCCATCTCCTTTTCTGCCCCCGCGCCCTTCAGCTTGCAGATCACAGATATCAAATCTACAACCGGTGCTCGCATATCGCGTGCATCCACTTTGCTTTGCGACTCTGCCGCCAGCGCCTCCACACTCGTATCGACGCATGCAGCAAACACGCTCTGCACTCGAGCCATCGCAGCGACGAAATCCAGCAGCACGAGGTGCACGTCGGGCGTTTGTATAACGTGGTTTGCCATCCGCAAAACATGGGCAATATTTGATCCAGAATGCTGTAGTTCGGATACCATCATTTGCTCGACAAACTCGAACCGCACGGGCACTTGGGCCTCCAAAACTCCCTGGATGTCGTCCATTACGTCCATTGCATCGACGTTCTCTGTGAGCTGCTCGCATATGGACGCCAAGCGTGCGTGCGTGTCGAGGTGCTGTTCGAGCACTGTTCGTGTGTGTTTGTCTTTTTCGGCCGAATGGGTTACGGCTGACGGGGTTACGGTGGGCTGGGGTAACGGGGTGCGGGTGAACCACGATTGCGCCGTTTGGTACGCGTGGGATTCAAGCATACGCAGGCCGGACAAGTAGCTATGAGCAAGATCAAGAATTGCAAGCGGTGGTTTGGCCGTGTCCAAGGACAAAACGGATGATCCGAGCTGTTGGTGCTCGGCCAACGTCCGAGTCTCCTCTGCGCAATCATCATTCCACTCGTGATCCGAGTTTTCACTTGCCATGCTGCCCGCTATAAACGCAACCACCGAACGCGCCGTGTGCTCCATATTCTCACGAGGATGGTCGCGCATCCACTCGGCGCTCTCTCTCTCGAGCATGTCGCGAATACGCTGCATGTCTGCAGACTGTCGTGAGCAATGCGCCAGAACGCGTGGATGCACGTGAGATATCCACCCACACGGTTCGGCAGATTGAGCAGCATCCAGTGCGTTGCGTAGCGTCAGCCGCAGTGCTGCGTCGTAGTTGCGCTGGTCCAACAGATCTGCCACACAGTTTTTTGTTACACGTAACCCGCCCAGCTGCCGTGTCGGCGTCTCGACGCTCGGCCTATTCTCTGCGTGCGATGTTTCCACAATTGTTGCACATGCTTGTGCGTACTCGTCCACGCTAGGCTGCTCGCGTCCTGCCACAACAAACCTCTGCTTCTTGCACTTTAGTGGATCCAACCGCTGGCACTCGTTAAACATACGCAACGCATCTTTGAACTGCGACACAACCATATACACACGAGCCACATCGTACGTTGTGGCAAACTTTGTACCATCGTCCATATCGCGAACATAGTCAACCACCCTTGTAATGTTCGCCTGCACAGTCGGTGTCATGTCACAATTCAAGTCTCTCGTCGTGTCTTCGCGGTACATTGCACGTAGTGCCCACCTCGCCAACTGAAACAAACGGTCAGAGCTTGGATCTTGCTCCAAATTGTGCAGATAATAAATGAGACGAAGCGTGGCATGCACACACAGTTCGATGTCTTCAACCGAAAATCCAACGAGTTTGGTGAGCGAGTGGGCGCAGGTGAGCATACGGTGTTGGCGTTGCGAGAGTTCCGGCTCGTTGTTTGAGGAGAGGACATGGGAGAGGTGGGCGAGCGGCTCTCCCGAGTCGCTTTGCTCGAGATGTGCGCACTGGTTGCGGCGCGAGCCGTGTGGCTGCGGCTCGTTGGGCAATGGCGTGGACGGCGGTGTGTCTCGAGCATCTTTGCTTTTGTCGTACTTTGGGTATGCGCTAACGACGTGGGCGCGAAAGTTGGTGGCACTCAAAAGCCCTCTCAGCACTTGACGCGCTGCCACGAGTCGCTCGTCGTTTGACGCCCATTTTGCATGCGGTCCAAAGTCTTTGTCAATCTGCTCGGGGTGCAAGAAATACGGAAACCAGTCCACGTCATTCATCTTTAAAATGCAGTATGTGTGATGTTGAGATCTGAATGAAAGCGTTGTATATTGAGTTTCTCTATTGTGTGATGTTGAGATCTGTGTACAGTTTACTGTTTATGATTACAAAACTGGAGTTTTTGTTTATGGGGATTGAAAAATACGCGAATCCTTTGATCACTTGTTTACCATTAATCCAATTCGTGATTGGCACTACACTGAAAAGTCCGTCGGGGTTCGCTCTTTGTAACTATACTCTTTTTATTCTTGTTTACATTTTCACAGCCTCGTGCTTCCAACCAAAAACTTTAGTGGACTGGCACCACAATCATTTTCTCTTTTGATACTATTATTTTTTGTATATTCTGCATTTCAGTTTGTAATGTTTTGCAACCGGTGTGGAGAGATTACCGGACGGTTGCGGTGCACGCACTGCGGCGGACACGCCGTGCAGTCGACCACTGGAAGCAACGTAGTTGATGATGGACGCAAAGACCCGTGGACATCAACGTACTTGCAACGTCGGTTGAATCCCGCAAACTCGAGTCCACAGCAACGACCCTCGTAAGTACCAACACTTGAAATATTAAGAGTAACTCGGGTAACTAACAATGCATTGTAGGACAGCACACACTCCACAGGCCACGATGGCTCAAGACCGAGGATGGACAAGGCCGCAAAACGAGTATGACTTGCCGTTGGCTCGGCCCCGGCCCATTCGCGATGCAACCGGACCACGGCCCGTGTCGATGTATGCGGGAGTGCTGGACGGGCCGGTGCAGTCGGCCATTGAGCGCACGGTGGCTCCGAAAACCAGCTCCGGCCACTTGCGTCCTAGTACACAAGAGCCATTGCTTCGGTCAAAGTGGTCGCAGTATTTCACGAGCTCGGCGCAAACTGATGGTGCGCGAGTGCGTAGCGAGTCGATGGGCTCGCCACAAGTACATAATGAGTCAGTACAAAACTCGCCTCGGCACAATGACTTGGTGGCGGCGGCCTCTGCTGCCGCGGAAGCTGCGTCGCATGCGCAGATGCAGCGCCAAACCGACGGACAGCGCAGAGAGGTGTACAAGTACCCGGCTCAGTCGCAGCCCAGTAGCTTGCAGTCGCAGCCAAACCACCAAAACAATGCGGCTCAGCACACGCGGCTCGGGCTGGGCGACGCAGCGGCTCGGCGGGCCGTAGAGCCCAAGCCGGCGAGCTCCATGGCTGCAGCCCGCCACGTGACATCTGCATTCGACACACGGCGACGCGGCCCTACGCACGGGACAGGCAGTCCCCTGAGCCCTGCACTCGACGTTCTGCGCTCACGCTCGGCCACCCTTCCTGACATGCACATGGGCGCCGAACGCCCGTGCACGACGTGCAACAAACAACTGCGTCCAGCTGAGCAGCGGCAGTTTGCGTCCCAGCCCGGGACTGTGTACTGCACAGACTGTTACCACTCGAGCTACAGCCGCGGCCATTGTGCAGGGTGCAGCAAAATAGTGTTGACGCACGGCCGCCCGTGGGTGCAGTGCGGCGACAGTGTGTGGCACAAACTGTGTATAAAGTGTCGCACGTGCAATAAAATGCTGATCACGCCGCTTGTTGATCTAAGCGGGCAGCCCACATGCGAGCCGTGCTTTCTAAAGACGAATTCTCGGGACGAGCTGCGACCGATGCCCAATGATACAGGCTCAAAGCCCCGCGCCCTGACGCTTACTCCGCAGCCCGCACATACAGAGTCTCGGCCCGAGGCGTCGATTCCGACTCCGATGACTGACTCGGACCGCGCGCCCAGCAATGTGTCGCCGGGGGCGCATTTCGGGTATATAGATGATCCGACGCGGATTATGTCGCCGGTCGAGGTGGCGGCCAAGGAGGGGTTGCCGATGCCCCGGCATATTGTGGATCCGGATATTGGCGCGATTTCGCGGTCCGAGTCGCAGCCCACGGTTGCCAGTGATGTGCGTGCGCATCCGCCGAGCCCGCCAGTGTCGCGTCGTAGTGGGCCGCAGTCACGGGTTGTGTCAGGGTCCGGGCTTCGGTCGAAGCTTAATCCGATGGTTACGCCGATTGATACGCATGTAATGCCGTTGTCGCCGTCGCTGAAAAATCCTAATTCGCCGACGGCGAGAACGGCGTCGCCGCGGTCGGTGAGTTTCCGGATTGAAGAGGCGCCGCAGTCGCGGATGCACCAAGAGTACACGGTGGCAGAGGCTGTTGAGCCAGAGGTTTCTGAGCCAAAAATTGCTGAGCCAGAAATTGCTGAGCCAGAAATTGCCGAGCCCCAAGCGCCGTTGGCTACGCGGTCGTTGGCCGATTATGTGCTGAGCAAGGCCAGTACGACCAAGCCAAAGACCAAGCTGCCGTCGGTCGCCGACACTATTAAAAAGTTTAGCGGCGCCGGACTTAAAGTGCATGGGTCGATTTCTCAACGTCCAGTGGAGCGGGCCCAATTGCCTGAGCTGCAAGACATGATCCGTACGCACCACCGTGAGCCGCCAACGGAGCCGACTATTCCGGCTCTGAACCACCATAGCAAGCTGCTAAAGTCACGGCCCCGCAACACGAACCGCCGGCGTCCATCACACACGCCAGTGACTGAGCCTCAAGCGACTGAACCAGAAGCTGCAGTTGATCCTGAGCAGTTTGTGCCCAACCAGTGTGCGCGGTGCTCGAGTGCCATTGCCGATACGTGGTTCCGGCTGTCAGATGGGCGGCAAGTGCACGTTGAGTGTTTTACGTGCCAAGGATGCGAGCAGCTCATAGATGATGGCGTGTATGTTGTCGAGAACAATATCGAGTTCCATCCGCAGTGTGTGCCGCCGTCGCCGCCCATTGTGTCGGTGTCGCCGGTACCATCGTCTGCTCCGTCATCGCGTATGGCCAAGCCCCGAGGTCCGCGCGACCAGCGTCAAGAGTCGTGCGACCGGTGTCATGCCACATTGTCTGGTCCTCGGTTCCAGCTGACGAACGGCAAAAGCTACCATCCTGAGTGTTTTGCATGCGCAGGATGTAACCAGCGGTTCGACGAGGGCTCGTATGTGTGTTTTGAGGGCCAAGAGTACCACCACCAATGCGTGGATGCTCTGACGGCTCCGGAGCCTGATGTGCTGGTGTGTGGCGAGTGTAACAACCATATTGAGGGCGTGTTTTTGCGCCATAACAATGGGGTGTTTCATCCAAAGTGCTTTTGTTGTGCAGATTGTGCGTGTGCGATTACGCCAGGCATGCCGTTTGGGGAGGTGGGAGCAAAGCCGTGTTGTGAGTCGTGTTTGGAAGCGAGAGCGCAAAGTGCACAAAAGCAGGAGTGGAGCAGGCAGTATTATCCGGCCAAGACTGGGTACTAGTTTGATTTTACATTGGTTTATTATTGGGTTTACTTTAAAGAAACATGCTTAAATTTAAGCAAAAATGTTGGCATCAATGTTTAAGAAAATTACTCTTTTGCAAATTTGGAAACGTGCATTGTTGAAAAATGTGGGTAGTAGTCTTTTTGGGCATCAATAATCGACATTACCCGACCAATAAACTTATCTGGAACATCTATTTGAATCAATGATTTAGCGCGAGTCATAATATTGTATATAACCGTCAGAATAGCATTATAATCATATTCCTCGTCAATACTGCGAATAATAACGATTTTTAATGCGAGTGCAAATAACCGAGTATCTACACGTTGTTGGAATAGTTGCTCAACTTTGTCCATTGTCGTGTAATCACCAAGAATAATTGAACGAACAATTAATTTCTTTAACCGTGGAGTTGTATATATCAGGGTTATAATGTCAGTAATAGCAATATTAAAAATATTCAACTCGTTTAAATTACCCCAAACTATGGACGATAAGTAGAATTCGGCAGATATATGATAAATAAACAAATCCCTACGTTGATAGCGTGCAGTAACTTTAAGCAATTTGTTTAGCATGCTTGTATTTTCAGTCACTGTAATGCCTTCGTTGTTCAATATTCCTAATACAATTTTTTTATTACTTAGCAGGATAGTAACCCACTTTAAGATGTTTTGTATTGTTCCTGTTAATCTGAAATTATCCAAGTTTTGGCCAAATTCAGCATTCAAAACAATACATTTATTTGGACACTCCCATATTTCAAATTCCCTGAGATTTGGAAACAAAAGTTTGTATGTATACTCAGTATTGGTTGTGGAAACTGTGTAGTTTGTAGAAGTCAATTGCGTGTTTGGATGGTCAGTAACGTCTTTAGCATATGTTATATATAGCTTTTGCAAGCTTTTAAAATTGATTTGCCCTGGTTTGGAATATCCAAGGAAAATGTGCCACGGGATGTTTACTGGCACATTTTCAAAAGAAAGTAGACGCAGAGGCTCGGCACAAATTGACATTATATAATCCTTGGATATTTTCTTGTCAAAGTCAAGCGCCAAGTATACCAAGTTAGATCCCAAATGCGTTGTCGGCATATTTATTGGCCTACAGCCAAGTGCTTCTAATTGCGCAGCATAAGCATTAACAGATGAAAACATTAATTGCTGTATAAAATTGAAATCACAATTTTGCCTAATTATTAGACGAATTACATTGGGCATGTTGAAAATCAGCTTTTGAATAAACTCAACTATTGGCAAGTCCAACTTGCCCAAAACATTGCTTGGACGGCTGGGACCATTGTAATCAAAAAATATACAAAGTTGTTTTATGGCCGTCCAATTAATTGTGTAGAGTTGAAGTAAGCTTTGCAGTTTATTTAAAACCACCACGCCGTCAACAGGAAAGCCAATATTAATCATTAGTGTCTTTACATCTGTATACCAGCCCCGTATACCAATACAATCTATATTTGTTATCCATCTTGAGTGGTCATTATGGATATGGCAATTTAGGCGAGTTTGAAAATAACCGGACGCAGAATACTAGTCCACAATTTACATACGCCAATTAGAGGAATATGTTTTTTTTTCCAGTCTTCGAACTTGCGTAAGTTTTCATCAACACAACATAGTAGTATAATCCTTAAAATACGGCGTGGTAATCTGCTGTTAAGCATTTTTATAAAATACCGTACAAATAGTTTGAGAAAGATAAAATATTTCAAGCAAAAACGGATGTTTCAATTTGACAACTTGCGTTGTCAAAAACCACTGCATTAATCATCCAGCCTTTGTCAAAAATTGTCGAATCAAAAACATACTAATATTACATAAGGATTAGCCATACAAGCATGCGAGTTATTTTGCACACACAAATTAGCACTAATAAACATGTGCGCTTTTATTGGCATTTTGAACAATGAAAACAATGAAAAACGGTAAAACTAAAAATTGCATAGGCTACTCGCCTTTAGCGTCGATCTTGGCCTGGAGATATTCAATCTCGTCCTGAAACTCTTGCTCGTTATTCTTTAGCAAAGCTATTTCTTCAATCTTTGCATTGCGGTCAGTGTTAACTGCAAGAAGCTCCTCGTCAAGCTCCTCGATCTCGCGGTCCTTGAAAGCAAGCGCGTTGGTGTACTTTTTCTTTTGCCCACTATCGCGCTTGTGGAAAAACTGAAGCTCCTTGTGACTCTCAGACATGGAGGCATTCTTGCTCTCTTGCTGCGCAATCAGGTTTTGCAGCACCTGGCACTTGATTGTCTGCGCGTCCAGCCGCTGCTGGAGTTCGGTTACCATTTCTGCGGGCACAGTCGCCAATGTCTTATCGGCGCAGTACCAGACGATGCCAGAAAAGACTGCAAGGATAAAACGAGCAACAGCTAGTGCGTGCATGTGCGTCAGCATCACGAAAAAGAAAACAAAGTTGTACATGTTTATAAA